>VZRX01002417.1:0-35695 GCA_013398075.1 Notiomystis cincta
GGGTGGGTGGGAAATAAGTAAGTAAAGACAGGATTACAAGGAACCTGTACAGGCTGGGGTTTAGCCTGTATCTCTTTTACTCAAGTGCATTGCTGCTTCGCTGTCCTTGTAATTGCTGGCGTTACCTGTTCCCACATGTGTTTTTCCTCAAACTCTGTCTCCACCTAGCAGGAGGCAGAGGTGCAGGTTTCTTCTGTCAGAGTCCGGCACTTTCTCAGCTGAGCAAGCCAGAAGGACTGATGATATTTTAACGCTTCTTCTCCCTGCTCTGTCCCTGTGTCTGTGCCTCCGTACGCAGGGCCAGAAGGGGAACCCCAAAGGGCGGCAGAACGAGCGGACCGTCATTCAGTACCACTACACGCAGTGGCCCGACATGGGCGTGCCCGAGTACGCTCTGCCCGTGCTCACCTTCGTCAGGAGGTCCTCGGCAGCCAGAACCCCGGACATGGGGCCAGTGGTGGTGCACTGCAGGTATGATGGCTGTGACAGACCTGCCCTGGCACACAGCCAGAGCTCACTGGGTGCTCTTCCATGCCGGCTAAGACAAACACTGTGGGTTACTAACACAGGAGGAGTGTGCCAGCCCCAGGGAGTGCAGGTAGACACGAGCTCTACTTTGCCTGCATCTTAAAACAGCTCCAATGCAAAAGCTTCCCAGTTGATACAGGGGTTTGCTATTGCCATGATACTGAGCTGCTGAACATTGCCCTGATGTGGTTGGGAAGCTCCTTGGTCAAAGCTTGTTTGTAGCCTGCCAGTTCAGTACATGGACAGGGCAGGATCACCAACAGTGTGGATATATGGACACCTGGGAATGCAATTGCCACTGAACCGTACTAACACTCAGTAGCACTTGCAGTCACAGCAATAGATCAGCAATATACTAGTTCAGGGATGTGGTCTTCATCACTGTGTGTGAGAGGGCTGCAGAGCACTATATCAGAGAGGAGAGGATGATGGGGGTTACAGCTCCTTCCTCAGCAGAAATTGAGAATCTCTGAAGAGCTCCCATCTCTCTTGGGCCCAGGACCACCCTCGTTCAGTGTAAGGAGTTCTGCCTCCACAGGATTAGCTCCCTTTTATACCTTCCCATAGTGCTGGTACCACTTTCATTTCCAGCTCCGCTGTGCAGCCTAAGTTTACCTCAAGGCTGAAGCCAGCCAGAGCCATCTCACAGCCTGAAGTGACCTTGGCAATCCAGGATAGCAGCAGCTTGGCAAAGGGTGGATCTCTGTGTGGCTTCATCCAGCCAACACCAGTAACAGCAGCAGTGGAAACAGGAGCCAAGGTTCAACAGCCAGAGTGGGAAATCCAGGACCATGGCAGCCTCATCCTCATGCTGCTGGCACAGGTGTGATGGCTTGTATTGTGTTCAGCCCCATCTTGAAGCACAGAAATACCCTCAGAAAGGAGGAAATCTATACCTGGTAATATTCCCAGAAAACCAAAATACTTTGCTGGGATACTTTAATGCTTGAAGCTAGGAGGAAAATGAAAGCCCATGAACAGGAATATTTGAATATTTGCTTAGTTCTGTTTACTTTAACTTCTGCATTTGCTTTCATCTGGCTGTGTTTCATGGGTTTCTCTTACATTCCCTGCAGTGCTGGTGTTGGCAGGACTGGTACCTACATTGTGATAGACAGTATGCTGCAGCAGATAAAAGACAAAAGCACAGTTAATGTCCTGGGTTTCCTGAAACATATCAGGACGCAGCGCAACTACCTCGTCCAGACAGAGGTAAAAATTGCAGTGGCGTTGAATTTAAAGCCGGTTGAATTTAAAGCCTTACTCATTTTTGTATTTTAATCAAAAAGAGAATAATTTTTCCAATTACATCCCTGTAAAAATTGAACATATTACTGATATTTTTCTGCACTGGAATATCTCTTTTACTAGACCAGAAACTTCAGATTTTGTTTTTGACTCATTCAGAGTTGTATGTGCTACATTTACAAATATTTACTGTGAATTTGGCAGTATTTGCATGGGTGGCTTGTTTTGCACACCCTTTCCTTTAGTGTACACAGCTGTTTAGGTCATTCCAAATGTCTACCTGATGTGCTGATGTTTCTCTAGGAGCAGTACATTTTTATTCATGATGCCTTGTTGGAAGCCATCCTTGGGAAGGAGACTGAAGTGTCTGCAAACCAGCTGCATAGTTATGTTAACAGCATCCTCATTCCTGGCATAGGAGGGAAGACACGGCTAGAAAAACAGTTCAAGGTAAGTCTAAGTTGCTGCCATCCAGGGGGACCCAATTTTCCTACCCTCTTTTATATGGCCTGTCTTCACTGCCAATTGTCATGGCTAAGGAACCAAACCAGAAAACTCGATCAGCACAGCACAACATCTTGAGAAGTTCAGTCCTCTGCAATCTTAGCTTCACTGCTGGAAATCTGTGCTCATGCTCTTCAGTCAGAGGTGAGAAGAGGGACATGGGCACTGGTTTGGACTCTGCTGCTGGTCTCCCTGTTCCCAAGGGGGCCTGGATGTTCCCAAGTCTGTGGTTAGCTTGGCTGGAAGTGTTGCTCCAAACTGTGGCTCTCATGCATGCAGATATGGGGAAAGACAAGAGATGAGGCTCTTTGCACCACCTACTATTTCATCAGTGTACATAAAGAATTACAAATGTTTCAAGACCAGGAAACACAATATGCCTTTCTCATTGCTAATCATGATGCTTGTTGCATTTTCTGCTATGTCATAGCTGCTTCCTTCATGGAAAAAGTAATTTCTTTTTCCTAGATCTCTAATTTGAAACCTAAGATTTTCTGATTGCACTTTATTTGAATACATTGTAAAATATTTTGTGAGAGTTTGTATCATAAGGGAACATGTGACATCTGTTTTCACAGCTAAACTCATTCAGTTAATAACTATCCAATAACTACCCAAGGAACTGAAGCTCTTTAAATTACACCAGGTGCCAAGCTATTCAAAAAATGAATCTGAATTCACTTGTAGGAATCTCAGTGTTTCTCCATCACTCAAGACATTCCAAATGCTTAATTACTAAATTAAAGAAACAAGTGCAAGAGCATGCACGCCCACACAAAATGCAGCAGGAGACAAAGATTTGTTATTTTAAAAAGTGTTGCACTTTTGCAAACAATTCCAAATTACATGTATAAATTGTATGTTTTCTGATGACTCGTGATAAAGTTCAAAAACCCTAAGTGCCATTTTCAGAAATTACTTTCTCTGACAACATGGCACAGTTATTTAGAAACCACATAACTTCTAATGGGGAACACGCCAGTGCATAGATGAGTTGAGTGCTGTCTTGTTTAGAGTGCATTTCAAACTGGGATGTGACCAGCAACAATTATTAGATCTTTCTCTTGTTTCTGCTGCTGCCACAGAGCTGGCAGAAAACCACTTGTGCTCATGCCCAAGTGCAGCAATTTACATTCAACCATCTGAGAGTGAAATGACGCTGAGTACCGAGGTGTGAGTGCAGGAGATGTAAAAGCCACCTTTACTCTCTTGGCTCTGGCACAGTTTCCCCATGCACTGGGGGAGTATTCAAACACAAATCTGCCTTTTCTTTGTGCCTCTAGGCAGCCCAGAATGAATATGGCAGGCCAGAGAATGCAGCCCATGGCCTCAGATCTCAGATGTCAGTGTGGTGGGTTCCCCAAAGGCCTGGCAGAAAAAGACATTCTGCAGGAATGATCTGGCTTTTATTTTGGAAACAAAAACCCCAATATTAAAGTTTTGTTGTTCTATTTTGCTGGCTTTTATTCCTCAAGACCTGCTTCTGACTAAACATATCTGAATTTTTGTGAAATATATTCTCAAAGATAATGAAGCATGGTGTTCTGTGAAAATACATTTTGATGGAACTTCATATGCAGGATGTTTCAAAGCTGAGAGCTGCAGAGATCTTTTTATCTATTAAATAGATGATTTCCATTGGAAACTTGAGTACTTTAAACAAGTTTAACAATGCAGTTTATTCTTCTACTAATGCATCTTCGCAGGAGTTGGCAAAGAAACCTCCTCTCTTCATTTAGAGTGCTCTGAGGGCTGACTTACTACTTTATTCTCTTTCAGCTGGTTACACAGTGTAATGCAAAATACGTGGAATGCTTCAGTGCTCAGAAAGACTGCAACAAAGAGAAGAACAGGAACTCATCAGTTGTGCCATGTAAGATCACATCTTTGGTTTGATTACTGCCTAGCATAACTTTTTGTACCGAATTCTCCCGGTGTTATGCATGAAAAGACATAGCCACTAGGAAGGGGAAATGTAAGCTTTTGTTCAGCCCAAGCTGTCTTGTCTTTCAGTATTACCCTGATGAAACTGAACAAAAGGAAATAGTTGCAGTGTCAGCCAGATATACTGTCCAAGTGAAATGTTAATTTGAAGTGCTTAAGTATTTGAATAATTAGGTAGGGGATAAATCTATGGAATACTGAGAGATTACTTTGATACCAGCTCCCAGCTCTGGTGAGATCTCCCAGAGTGACTGGCACCAGTTGTTTATAATTCAGCTACTGCACTCCATTTCTCTGTGTGAGCAGCCCCAGATTTGAGGGTATTTAGTGCCTGAGGACACAGTTTCACAGTCATTAAAATGGAATCTGTGCATGGCTGTCAAGCAATATGAACTTGCAGCAGACCAAGCACAGGCACAACGTCATCCCCATCGCATAACCCCGAGCACAGGACACAGAGGACAGATGATAGCCAAGCTAGCACAAAGTAATAGTGGCACAGATACAGTCCATCATGAAGTTTGTTAATTAACAGGGAAGTCATCAGAATACATCTTAAAAGCAGATGGGAACAGGCTAGAAGTAGGCTGTTTGATTTGGCCCTTTGTGTCATGCAGCTGCAGTGATTTCAGTTTGGCTTTTGGGGCCTGTCAGAGGGTTTGAGGGTGATGTCGAAGCCAGTCCTCAAGCACAGAGAAGCGTGGATCTGCAGAAGAGCACACACTTCTGGGAGGATCTCCATTAGGGAAGATGTTTGTCTCTGGAGGTTCTCTCTCCCTGTGAGAGATGGCAGTGCTACAGAGTGGTAGGGAAAACAAAATAAATCAGCTGGGTTTGTGTGCTGCTGGAGACAAATGGAACACTACACACAAGAATTACCCGAAATCCCCTGTTATCACTGCATATACTGTTATTTGGTAATTCAGCCTGCTGTGAAAATCTTTGCTATAGTAAAATTTGATTCCTGAAATTACTTTGTCCTTGTGGGAATATTGTGCAACATTCTCTTTTATATCCTGTGTTAGCAGGCAGTGCTTTAACGCAGTTAAAGTGCTGGCCTGCTCCTGTGGGAGATGGGAGCTGCACACTGTTTGCTTTGTTAACAGCTGAGAAATTCTTACTTTCTGCATTGTGCCATGATCAGACTTTGATCTTTCTTTTTTTTTCTCTGTGTTTTTTTTTTTTCTTAATGTTATAGCTGAGCGTGCTAGAGTGGGCTTGGCACCACTGCCTGGAATGAAGGGAACAGATTACATTAATGCCTCTTATATCATGGTGAGGAAGCCAACACCTAATTACAAAGTAAAATCAATTCTAAGGTGCTAAATACCAGATGCCTATAATTGTCTTAATTCTGTATGTAATGGCTGTGTATTAACAGATGAGATTTTAGCACCTTCCCCATAATGTAAAGCTATTAACCGTGTTTTATTAAAGATTCTCGCCTAAGAAAATTAATTACAAGATGCATTTAGATGGAATGTGTATTTCTGTGAGATACAGTCAAATAGATACTGGGATTTAAAGTAAATTAAAGCGGTAGGGACTCTGTAGAATTGAAATGGAGTTAAGAAAATATAGTCTCTGTGAAAATATAGTGGAGTAAAATGAAATAGGGTCATTATGTGTCCCCAGAAATTAAAGTAATGCTTTAAAAGTATGGAAGGCAGTAAGTAACTGTGTATTTATTTTGCTGCAAAAGGGCTACTACAGGAGTAACGAGTTCATCATAACCCAACATCCACTGCCACACACGACTAAAGACTTCTGGCGAATGATCTGGGATCACAACGCACAGATCATTGTCATGCTGCCCGACAACCAGAGCCTGGTGAGTTGCCCGTGTCCCTCCCTGCGTGGTGCCACTGTCACAGCCCAGCTGGGCACAGCTCAGGGTCACTCAGTTGCTTCCTGGGGCTACTTTCTGGCTGAAGGCAAAGCAATTTTTGCCACCTACTCAAATTTTGCCATAAGCTGGTTACAAAAAGATAAGGGGGATGATGTGGGGGCTGTTCTTTCGCTGTCGCCTTCTGCTCTCACCCCTGGACATCCAGGGCTGGAGGGACCACAGTGCTCAGAGACAGCACAGCACACCAGTGCTGAGAGCATCTGCCAGGGTATGGAGACAGCACTGAGGGTATGGAGAGGCTGGGGTTATGGGTAAGGACTTTAAGAGGAGCAGAAATGCAAGGTAAGGACAGGAGGATAATTGCTTGTTTGCCCGTGAGCTTAAGCCTCAGGCCGTGCAAGACTATGACTGTGAAAGGCTACACATGCCATTTTTAATGAAAGTAAAAAGCAAACAAGTATGTTAATTTAAGTGGAAATAATGAGTCAGACAGAGAGAGAGAATAAGGAGACACAGGTGAAGTGCTAATCACTACTTCCAGATTTACTAGCACGTCTCAAGAGGGCGTGTTGAAAAGGATTAAGAACTAATCGGTTCGTTTTTTCATGCACGCATCACCGAGGTGAATAGACAATTGTAGCTGAAAGTGGAAGAGAAACCACCTTCATTACAGCAGGAAAATAGCAGTCATGAGGGCCTACTAAAGAGGCAGCAGTCAATATGCTGCTTGTGTGTGGGGATGAAAGGGAGTGCAGCACTGCAAGGAGTGCTCAGAGACATTCGATCGAATCAGAAAGTGCTTATGAAATGAAAGTATGTCAGGTGGAAATGAAGAGGCTGATCTTGTCTTCACACATACATAAAATAGTTCTGCAGAGCCATAGTGATTAAAGGGTAAAGGAGGAGTGCTGGGCTCAGCCACAATGTTTTCACCCTCACCATTCCCAGGGTGGAGGCTGGCCAGGAAGGCAGTGGCATCGGGCCTCGGCTCAGTGGTGAGTGTGGGATGTGTTGGCTGGCAGGAAGGGGTGGCACAGGAGTCAGGCAGCACCAGGGGGCTGGATGTGCAATGCCAAAGGACAAGACAATGATGCAAGGTACCTGCTGCATGAGGAACAAGGGACAAGTCCCTTGCCTGGCACTCAGTGATATGACTCTGCTTCCCAGTGCTTCTGGCTCCTTTTTATTTAGGGCAGAATTGTAAGGACTTAAGACCTTAAATCACATTTTCAAAATGAACATTGACAGCCCAAATAGCAACAGTATCTTGCATGTCTTGTGCATCGGAGCTGCAGACCCAGAGAAATACACATGGTTTTAGAGGGATGTGCATGGCCACAACAGGGTGACATCAGTTCATAGTTCATGTTCGCTCCTGAGTGAAAGATGGGATGTCCAGAGACACAGGTTTGCTCTGTGCATGTGGCCAGGGCAACTTCTGTGCTCATGCTGCAGGGATAGAGACCTCTGAAGGCAGGAGAAGAAACAGACTTTGCATGTGTGTGGTGACAGACCATAATTTCCTTTCTCTGCAGCAAACTAGGAATTCACAGTTATGTTTTAAAGAACAGCTTTGACCTACATCCTGTCAGTCAGGCTACTTCAGCACTGAGCTTCTTCCAGCCTTCCCAGTCTCACTGAGGTTTTACAGTGTCCCTTCAGTAGAGGTGTTTTGCATTAAGTTTAGCCAGTGTTTTTTTCAAGGCTGAGAGTATTTGGGTTTTTCTCTTCCTCTTCACTCCTCCACTCACTCCTAAAAATTCAAGCCCTACATAACCATCTATCAATCTTCTACCTAGGCTTGATCCACAGACCTTGAGTTTTGGATTATACCACAATAAACACAAATTTAAAATAACAAGTCATTAATTTTTAAAGGTCAATGAGTTTTTCTAAACAAATATCTGACTTTCAAACAAAACTGTGTAGGCAGGAGGTCATAAAGCCTGGGATACAATACAAAGGTTAAGTATGAGTGAGCTAAGATAACCATTTCCCTATGAAACCAATTAGAAAGCAGATGTTACTAGTTTGAACACACAGAGGGAGGATCTGGCAGGTTTACTGCCTACTGTAATAGTAAATTCATTTTAGACGGAAGTGGTTTTTAAAGGTCAGCTCCTGATCATCTCTATTTATCAAATCAATTTTTTGATCCACTGGATTTTTCAGTTGCACACAAGGTTTCTGAAAGGCTGCAGTAGTGTGTATTTTCTTTTTTGCAGGCAGAAGATGAGTTTGTGTACTGGCCAAGTCGTGAGGAATCCATGAACTGTGAGGCCTTTACTGTGACCCTTATCAGCAAAGACAGACTGTGCCTCTCTAACGAAGAGCAAATTATCATCCATGACTTTATCCTTGAAGCTACCCAGGTAAAGTAAACCTTCAAATGTGGGTCTTTGCTTTTCACCAAAATTATATTGATGCCATTTAAATACAGAAGAAGAGTTCAGAAAATGTTTGAAAAGGATTTACTTGTAAATGCATGGGGGATGCATGTTGCTCTCAGGGGAAAGATATTCTCATTAGCTCCTTCACCCTCTCACATCTTCTAATTCCAGGTAGATTCCTCTAGCTAGTAAGACTAGTATTAACTGTCTGTCTTGCTTGGAAGTGAAGACATGAATTTACCAAGGTGTATTGTCTTATTTCTGCTTACAAAATTCAGCATTTACAGTTTAATTGTTTGGGGGTCTTCACTAATCATAAAAACTTAAGCATAATTCTTTTGACCTAGAAACTTGCTTCTAGTTTGCTGTCTGGATTGGAGCTGGACTTTGCTACAAGACATTAGTTTGCAAGCCCTTTAAAATTTCACTTGGTTGCTCTTGTTTGACTTTTGAGCCATAAGGACTCTGAGAGAGGTTTGATACAAGCCTTGAATTCAAACACAAAATCTTCTATTGATTAAACATTTTGTCAAACTTGCATTATTTTAGGGTGTTCACTGTTACAGAGATGCTGGAGCTGTGTGTCCTCCTTCTATGTAAACTGTTTGGAAGAAGAGAGTTTCTCCTCAGTTTGCAGTGAGGCTCTTCCCTCTGTGTCCCTGGAGAGGATCTGTGAGGAGGAGGAAGCTAATGCTGCTTTGTCATTGCAGGATGACTACGTTCTGGAAGTCCGCCACTTTCAGTGTCCCAAATGGCCAAACCCTGACGCTCCCATAAGCAGCACCTTTGAACTTATCAATGTAATCAAGGAAGAGGCCTTAACAAGGGATGGCCCCACCATAGTTCATGATGAGTATGTCACCACTTTTCTCCCATTTATGTGCAGATTGTACACTCAGCTAAAAGACATTTGTTAGGACTGATGTCCGTTCCTGCATGGAGTAGGTGGGGTTCAGTAGTCCAGGGAACAGATTAAGAATATATAAACTTCCAAGGATGAGTTTTCAGCTGTCATCTGAGGCCAAACACATTTGGCTCAGTGTAGTTTTTATGTTGGTTATAAGCTTAGGTGGACTCAGGAGGTGAGGCTGTTTGCTTTGGAAGCATTTTGGGTTCTTCTCCTCCTGGAAGTATCCCAAGCAAATCCTACAACCTACTTCAGAACCTAGCAGAGCTTTGGTTTAGATAAGGCTCTAAGCAGCCTAATATGGATGGAAACAAGTTTCAAAACAGCCCAAGCTCCTGTCTAGCAGCTCAGGTTTAATGTGCCATGTAAGACAGAATAAGCTCAGCTCAGCTGCATCTCACGATGAGCAGCAGAAGTATCTTGTGACAAAGGGCCCAGGTCTTGTAAAAGCAGATTTATTCTTCCTCCTTCTCCTTCCCAAAAAAACATTCCAAGGGGCCCATACAGTGCCAAGTGGGAGGGAGGGGGCCCACTAACTCAGGGCCAGCATGCCCCAACACTTGCCTCTTTTGTAGCACAGTGGTGAGCATTGTCCTGCCAGCTATGCTTGAACACCCAGTTAAAAAGGGTGCTAAATACTGCATTGCATATTATTACTTGCACACATCATGGAGCTGCAAAATACCATTATAGTGAGGCTGGAGCCTGGATCTGATTTCCTTGGGACTGTTTCCTGATGGGCAGAGCACTTGCTGGAGTCATTCTGTGCTTAAAATCCCAAGAAGGCCCGGCTTGTGCCAGTGCTCGCGTTGTCCGAGGAGCGAGCACCGAGCCTGCTCTGCCTGCAGCCCCCTGTGCTGCAGCCTGTGGGACTCTGTCCCTGCCACAAAGCACAGTCACTGGGAAGGTCTTGGGAATCCTTGCAAAAGCCTCACCACCACGCTCTGGTGTGTCAGTGGCCACGGCAGGCACTGTGCTGGTGTCCCATATCCACCGGTGCAGCTTTCCCAGCTTTCCCATGTGTCGCTGCTGCAACAGGTTTTTCCCAACTGACTCCTGCAAATGGTGCCTTGGGCTCCAGCAAGTAGTTTTTCTCCCACCACCTCCTTGCTAATGCAGGGTTTAAGCTCTGTTGCCTTTCACCAGCACTGATTAATTCCAGTCTGGTTTTAATATTCATGCTCTGGGAAGTCTGAAGTGAAGTTTTGCTACTCTTGCAGTATTTAAGATTATGTTTTACAAAATTAGAAACGTTATTGATTTGGGCATTTCATTGCTAGATGGAAAAAAAAAAAAGAAAATCAAAATCTCATTCCTAGCAATGCTGAGTCATTCTTTCTGTACATTGCTTTTTTGGTTTATTTGTCATATTCAATGATTTTATCTTTATGCCTAATACATAATTTGGATCTGCTTTTCATTGGAGTCTAAGGAAATGTAGCTGAAAATGAAAATTTCCCTTTGCTACATGCAACAACTATATCACATAATCCACTAATAATTACAACTGCAGATTAATTCCAAATATATGAATTTGCAGATAAATAAATTCATGTGGTATTTAGGAAGTACATGGTGGGATGAACTTGATAACATTTTAAAAAGTTCAGAAATTTAAACTTGAGACAGTTGTCAAGATTTTTAAATGTAACTGCCCATGTGTAGGCAACTAGATAAAGATCTGCTGTATAATCTTCTGCAAGAAAAGTCTCCAGATTGCTGGGAACTGGAAACTACCAGCCCAAGTGAAAATGACGCCATTACACCCTCAGAGGGATTTAGTTGTGTCCTGTCAGGTACATGCACTGGGCATTTGTCCACTGTCCCTGTAGATGATCAGTCACAGCCATCTGTGCTGCTGCTTCTTCTGTAGACTTTACATCCAGTAGAGCACATCTATTGTGATCTGAGTTCTGTTCCCCATTTCTGGGTAAACTGAGTTTGAGTTTGCAAAAATCATATAAAATTAAGTCAGCATATGTCTTGATTTCCACAGGAACGCTGTACAAATCTCAGGGGTAATCTTGCAATACAAGATGGTATTGCAGCACTTGCTGATTATTTCAGTTTTCATATGAAACTCCCCAAATGGCTTAGAGAGCAGGTCAGCACTGATGACCCCATTTACCAGTGGGAACATTTAGACAGAGACTTTGTCAAAGTCTCAGAGCAGACCCATAGCACAGCCAGGACAGAATTTCAGTCTCCTGAGTACTGGGAGAGCAGAGGAAAGTGGAGGCTCCTCAGTTGTGTAGGATCCTTCAGGGTGAGCCTCACACCTGCACCTACAGCACACCCCAGGCTTGCAGCAGTGAGGTTTTGACCTGACCAGTATCTCAAGGACATCTCAAGGACTGATTCATGCTCCTGGGGAATAACTGCTGCTTGGGTTTTTATTACATGACAACACAGCTCAACTCTTCAAAATCTGTAATGTCTCCTGGGTGCCTGGCTCAGGGAGCCTGGTGAATCAGACCTAGGCAAGGCTTAGAGATGTGCCCCATTTACTTTGAGCACCACACAGCCCTGTTAGTTTTCTGCAATCGTCAGATGTGGGGGAAGAGGCAAAGTCTCATTTCTTTCTAATCTCTCATGTTTTGCTTGAGCTCCCAGTAATGAATTTAAAATACACTCCCCTGTAATGCAGATGCTCTCAGCCATGTGCTGTGGGAGAACTGATTTCAGTGTTACAGGCTCAGGCTGGCTGTTCTGGAGTGGCTCACCTTCTGCTGTGATACAGTTCTTTGTGTGGAATAGTGCAGATTACTTGAGATAACTGATGTAGCATCAAATTTCTTCTATAATTAAAATGACAAAAAATTAGCCACTATAAAACAAGCATTTAGTAGATCCAAAGAGGAAACTACAGTAATCAAATAAGACTATAACAATATTTTCATGCCTGTGTCAGCAATGCCTGGTTGTGTTTCTGAGTAACTCTTCATTTTGGTGTGGTTTTGCAGGTATGGAGCTGTGTCAGCAGGAACTCTCTGTGCCCTTACCACTCTGTCTCAGCAGCTGGAGAATGAAAATGCTGTCGATGTTTTCCAGGTGGCAAAGATGATAAATCTTATGCGGCCTGGAGTATTTACAGACATTGTAAGTCTTTAAATGGAATATAAATAGACAGCTTACAAGGTTTTCATCTGAGACCAAAAGCATGAACTAAAACATGCATTGTGTATGTTATCAAGCCCTACAGCATCTGCTACCAAGCAAAATTTGCATTTGAACTTTTTTTGTGTAGTTGTCATTTTTTGTTAACCTTAAAGCCACACTGTAAGTCTCTGATTTGCCCTTAAACTTATTTCTCATACTTTGGAGGGGAGCACCATACAGGCAGTCCTAGCAGAGAAGGACCTTTCAGCTTGTCACCATCTGCCTGCCAGCTCTGTGAGCTAAGCTGTGCTCTTTAGACCTGGCACATTGCAGTCTGAAGGGATGCTCAGGGCAGAAAAAGCTCCAGGGAGATGAGACTCAGTTCACTGAATGTCCAGCAAGAGCAGCCCCCTTGCCTCAGTGTGCATGGTACAAGGTTCTGCCACCCAGGGAGTGGCCTGGGGCTGAGCTGTGGCCTCAGGTTTTGTCCTGCCCTCCTGAAGTGTTTAAAAGTATATCAGAAATAATATCATCTACCCAAAACTGGAGTTTGGTTTGACAAGGTAAAACTGGATGAGCAGAGGTACTTGCTCTAAGTCTGTTCCTTTGCTGTGTGTATGCTTCTGGCAGTGAACACCCATGAGCTACCCTGGAAATGCCAAATGTAAGTGCCACTCATTTATGTGGACTTAAAGGATTGAAATAAGTTGTTCTTTCTTTTCCAGGAACAGTACCAGTTTCTTTATAAGGCAATGCTAAGCTTGGTCAGTACCAAGGAAAATGGAAATGGTCCCCTGACACTGGACAAAAATGGTGCTGTGATGGCCAGTGACGAATCTGATCCCGCAGAAAGCATGGAGTCTCTTGTCTAATTGGAAACCTGAAAAGGCACTTAATTTGTAGAACTTCTGAAGACTGAGTGAACTTTTTTGAGGCCTTTTTTGCCAGACTCTAGGTTATACAATAACCCAATTACTTTTTTACACTGATAAAAGTTTTGATATTTATTTTTTGCCATTTTATGTCTTAATGGTATCCTACTGAGCATTTGCACCTCTGTTTATTTCACACAGTGAAACGCGATTTTATCTAGTTTGCACTATATGATCAGTGTTACTGCCTATAATATCCTAATACAAGACAAGCCCTGATGTGACATTCCATGACAACAAACATATGCTTTTTCTGTTTTGTTTAAATGCAGTGAAGTTTTGCTAACTACAGTGACCCTCGAATCTTAACCCTTGAATGCTAGGCCAGATGGATTCTTTCTACAACAGATACTGTACCCCTTCATACCATATTTATTATTTAATGATCACCTCAAAGTTTTGGTAACTGTGTTCTGCATTCCAGTGGAGTGGATGAGCAGTGTTCATCCTTTCTTGACAAAATGTGGCAGGTGGTTATTAGCTACAGTGAAGGTGTAACAGCCCTGTGGAGCTGAAACAATTTCTGTATTGTTTCAAGTTGCTGTGTTGTACACTTACAGGCCTGAGCCCTGCTTCACATGGAATATATAAATTACATACAGTATAATTATAAATTAGATGCAATTCCTATGTGGGATGCGGTGATAAGTTTGGAATTTACAATTTCCAAGTTTCCCCATGTGTTCAGGAAAATGTTGGTTTTGGTTTTTAACCAGCCCTGTGACGGGAAGGTGTTTTGGTTTTATTTGCATCGGAGCCAATACAGTGAGAAATCTACGACAACCCAAAATCAGACCTGGTTTCAGATATATTAAAGGTAGCAATATTTTACATTACTAAGCTATTCAATATTTTAAACACATCTAATTTCCTTACTATTTCTTGAATATGACCTCACACCTAATGGTATGTTACATGATGACAGGCGTTTCTTAATTTCATAACTGTTAGATGCCATTTTTACAGGTGTGTAATTTTCATACTTTAGTGCTAAAACATAAAGTACTGATCCATATTTACTGGTGAAGCAAACTAATAAAAAAACTACCTATAAAGTTACATTCTCCCTCTTTTTTTTTTGCCAGACTAATTCTTTAGCACAAACCTAGCTTATTGTGTTTTCCCTCCCACGCCAATAAAATGGTTTCCCCCAGATTATGTAAATAATTATTGTTTGGAGCATTTAAGTTTACATCCTCACTGGCTCCCTCTCCTTTGTATTTGGTTGCAATTCAACAAGGTCAGTCCCTGTTTAACAAAAGAAGTAAGCACATGCTTAATTCTCCTGAAAATTAAAATTAATTGCACCCTTCATAGCTTGGCTGAGTAGGGAGGGGTTATTGAATCTGCCTGGAAAAGGAAATACGTGATTTCAGCCATCCTGACCCTTGGTGTACAGTTAAAGGCACTATCCCTTATATGTGGCATTAGTTTCTTCACTTCTAAGCTGGAAAACATTCACTGTAATTTTTTGGGACTTGTCAAAATATTACAGCTTTTTTTTTTTTTTTCATTTAAATGTAAACCTATTAATTTCTTGCTGAAATACAGACAGTTGGCAAGGTTCTGTGTATTTCCACTCACAAAGAAGCTGAATGCAAACTGCTTAAAAGGATATTGATAGTAAGATACGGTGGTTCAGAACTTCTTAAGGTGCAAACTGATATGGCCTTGCTGAGAGCAGCTGTGCAAACTGGTATGTGCTGACATTTGGCCTTTTATCTTACTAAAAGATTCAAAGCATTCAAGGATTCAGCAGCAGCCTTTTACACAGTCACCTTTTCCTTCTCAGTTTGTTGAATCCCTCCATACAAGCAATCCCAGTAATTGCTAATGCCAAACAAGATAATAAGCCCATGGTTTCAGGAAGGAAATCCCATGTCCAGCAATAGCTAGTCCAGATAAAATATGTGCAGAATGTTTCAAAAGATTGTAGTTTGCATCCCCTTTACGTGGAGGTGGGAGTCAGTAGGAGTTAGGCCTGGCCCTCCAGTCACTACACCCCAGTAACAGAATGGTTTAAGTTAAGTTTTCAAGTGCTGCTCCCTGCAAGGGCTGGAAGGTTTTGCTGAGTGATTTTGTGGCCAGCCTGCATCAACCTCAGAGGCTGCTGAGCCCCCCTGTGCCCCCAGTCCTGAACCTGGCCCCAGCCAATGCCAGCTGGTAGCACAAAGGGACTCTGAGCTGGATCAGTTCAATCTAAAAGTATTTAAGTTCCTGGAGAGCTGTAGGGAGAAGGTAGAAATTCAAACCTTGACAACTAAGTGACACAAAGATTACTGCAGGCATCAAGAGGGTTGGATTTGTTCAGTACTTTCAGGTGATTACTTTTCATTTCACTGGCATGATGGAAGATAACAGTGGTTGGTGACACACTGCCTGAATACCCTTGGTTTAATCCCTTACCTTCTCACAAGTTTGAAACATCAATGAATGAAGGCTGCGGGGGTTGAACTTTGGTAGATGCTTTGGAAATCCATGCATTTGCATTGGCATTTTCCAACACCTGAAATACTTGCTTGGGGTTTAATCCATGGGGAAATAATGTATTTCTGATGTTCTGTGAGTTCTCCATGGATTAACTGGTAAGAGAGCTTGAGCTGTATGTTAAGTGCTGTGCTGACAGCCAGGTAGCCAATAGATGGTAGTGATGCACGAGGCTCGAAGGGGTGAAGCAAGAAATTGCTTGTGAAGGTCAGGATTAAGCACATGGAAGAGCCAAATCCATCCTCCTGTAAGCAGCTGCAGTTCTGCTCTCTTACACAGGTTTGCACCCTTTCCTTGGGACTGAGTGAGTGGCAGAAGGAGCAATGTCTGCTCAGAGATGGGCACTGATAAACTCTCCTGATGCTCCCACGAGTGTCCGGCCAAAGTCCTGTTCTGCAAATCACCACCTTGCTTTTGGGACCCCCAAAGCCCCTGCTGCACCCAGCTCCTGGCAGTCAGGCAGGATGGCTTCCAAGCATCAAAGATTCCCAAGCAATGTGCAGGTCTGCAAATTAAGAGAACTGAGAACATTCCTCTATCCCTGCAGAGCGTGGTCCTCAGCACCAGCCCTGAGAAATGAGGACCAGAGGGACTGAAGCACATGTGTGTGTCTGCATTCAGAAAATTCCATTTCTCCATGTCTTGCACGTGTCCTGTGCCCACAGACCATGTGAAAGACGTGAACTGTGTCTTGAGACCATAAGAGCAGCCAAGCTTTCCAAGTGGGAATGCTTGGAAAGCTTCTGTGTCATCTTAACATCTGAAATAGGTGGCAGGCTCAGAATACCCTGTCCCCCAAACACTCCTGTACATGAGCTTGGCTTTGGTAGGAAGGTCTGGGGGAGCTGGTGGGACCACTCAGGTGTGCAGGGTAAGCACCAAGTCTTCTGCAGGATCAATGTCTAAAGAACATTCATTTTAAACAGCATTTGTCCTTAGTATTTCAGTGTCTGTTTCCAAATGCTAATTTAGAAACAGGGAAAAAGAAAAATCCAAACCCCTTAAACTTTTCCTTGTAAGTGACTGTTTATGTACTGTGGGTCTATTCTAGGTTAGTGGAGTCATTTACAGGATCTGCAAAATCTCAGTTGTTTTTCCAGTTTCTGACTGCTCAAATTCCTTGAACACAGAGTGATACATTGGAACATTAGGAGAAGAATCTTTATGATACAGCACAACTGCCTTCTCATTAATCTTTTTTAAAGCTGATGTATTTTATTTAAAAGCTAAAAAATATAGATATGGATTCTACCAAAGATACATGCTACTAATTCTCAGCAAAACAAAACCAACTTAATTTAAAAAAAAAAATAAAAATGTAGTTGTCTTGAAGATTTAGCAGTCTTTCTCAAATTCATGTCTTTTGACATCAGATCTTTTGTTCTGAAGTTTATGTTCAAATGGTGCCAGTGAATTTTTATATGAAGGGAAAATGCCTATTTGTTAATCTACTGCATTGCTTTTCTTCTTTTTCTTTTTCTCTTTTTTTTTTTCAGGTGTAATTCACTGTTACCCCTTTGCTCTTCTTCTCCTTGTTGCCATTCTAACAATGTGAACTACATTGGCTTCACTTGTCAAAGGAGAAGGAATGCAAAACTAAGGAAAGAGAGGAACTGTAATAAAGAGATTTGGCCTCTACTTTGTCTTAGCTGTTAAACTGTTTTTAGTGTTTTTGTTAACTATTTGCAAAGGGAAGCATTTTCTACAGAGGATAATTAATTTCAAGAAAAATGTCTTGAGTTTTAAGAATAAACGTCTCCAAAAGAGGAGATAGTCAATTTTATACAATGTCACAACTCTCCAACATTTGGGGTAGTGACTTTTTTGTTTTGTTAGAACACTTGAGACTAGCAAGCAGCCATTGTTTCTAAAGACCGAAGCATTCATGTGTACTCCTATTTTCTTTTCCTTCACTTTTAAAATAGCAAAGTCATTAAAACTGTAAATATTTTGTTGCTTAGATAAGCATCTTCTGGGAACTTTGTATCTATGGTATATAATCATAGAATTTTATATTTTCATATAAAGCTAATTTTTTTCTAGTTTCACCTCCTTCCTAGTTCTGTGGTGGTTATGTGAATACAAACCTTCTGTGTTTCAAGGTAGTGAGACACCATCATCACACTCCAAAAAAGATTTCCACACATGTCATTTCTTTGGGGCAGTGATTGTGAAAGTTGGATTTTTTTTTTGATTCCATTGTCAGTGTGTGCAACAGGATTTAGACTTAGCCAGTCACTGGATACGTTTGTCTCATTGATCCATTCAGAAGAAAAATAAAAATGTGGTGTTTGGTTTGGGGAAAGGGTGGGAGGGAGTATTTTGAGGGAGACTTTTTGTTCGTTTTTGGTTTTTGTTTGGGGGTTTTTTGTAACTTGAAGAATCTTCTTTTTGTTATGTTAAACTATATCAAATCATTCTATTATAGTGTTATTTAATATGTAAATTGTATTGCTATACATAAAATAAAGTATGGTTTTTGATGTATTTACAGACTTCTTCCTTATTTGCATGGGGTACACATAAGGAACAGATGCAGGAGTCAGTATTTCATTGTCCCAGGCGTGCAGGAAGAATGATGAGATCCAAGGCCTGCTTTAATTAGATCTCAAATTTCCAAGCAGTACTCAGCTGGGAACTGCCAGTGACAGTGGAGTTCACTGTTCCCTTCTAAATTGTCTCCAGCTATCACAGAGCTGCCAGTAAATAACCCCATCCCTTTCCACCAGTGCTCCTCCCCAGACAATTGTGACCCATCAAAATCCCTTTTGGAATGGGGGCTGTCTCCATTCTGAACAGGACCTCAGGTCCTGAGCTTTCCTGCCAGCTCCTTGGATGTGCCCTTCCTTTGATCTCCTTCTGCCTGACCAGCCTGGAGCAGCAGGGGCTTCCACCAAGCCACCATCACCCAGTTTTTACTGGCACTGCTCATTAACCCCAGCACCACGACAGGAAAAGCAAAAGAACTCATTCCCATCTCAGATAGACTGGGAGGTGCAGATGTTTCAAATCCTGGAGAGAGTGCAGCAAATATCCCCATGGAGTGCATCAGTAGTCACACCTTGCTGCTCCAGCCAGGAGCTGGCACTGAGGTGATGCCACTGATGCTCTCGGTGTTTTGCCGCAGAACCTTGGCAGCTCCACAACCACCTCCCGTTCTGGTTCTGTGCTCAGGGCTGTGTTACCTTTTCTGGTTTTGGGGGAAGCCACTCGGGTCTGTGGACAGGTTCTTGTTGCAATCTGCTGCTGGCACAGTGGCTGCCCAGGCTGGCAGCACCTTCAGAAACACAGCAACACTCAGCCTGTGGAGCAGCACCTGCACAGGCACAAAACATCAGTAACTCGAACTGCTTGTTGATGTAAAACTGCTGGTTAGAATCAAGGCACTACATCTGCTCCCTCTGCTGCATTCTCACCTGGAAGGTCTGTGTTCTGGTTGACTGGGAGGAAGAGGGACCCTGGAACAGTGGATGGGGACTGTGATCAGCAGGATGCAAGAGCCTGATGACCTTTGCCAAGCCCCTCCAGCCCCTGCTCCGAGGTGCTGCCTCATGTTGCACCCCCGAATTAGCTCGACACCATCCCACCAGCAGGTCCTGCTGCCTCATTGAAGAGGGCAGGGAGCTGCTTCCCAGCCTGCCACACCTGCTCTGGGGGATGCTCCAGCACCTCCAGTGCCCTCTATAACTTTTCCAGGCCAGAAGCAGGCACCCAGGGGAAGGGTTCTCTGCCCAGCTTGGCTGCCTCACCCCCAGTGGAGAAGATGGCAGCCCCTGCATGCTCAGGTAGGTGGGTACACAACACTTCACAGCAACAATATGAGAAATGCATTGTGTAAATCCTGCTTGTCTGGGAAGTGCCTGGAGGATGGAGAGGATGGCAAGGTGAACATGAGCCAACCCCACCTGCTACAAGGCAGACACATGCAGGTCTGGCAGGTCTACACTGGGACCAGGTAAGGACACCTCCCAGTCTGCTCACAGCAGGGTTAAAACTGTCTCATTTTGGGAAGGGAGAACCACACAGGTGAAAAAATGTAACCTCACTGAAGATGAACAAAAGCAGAAGAACGGGGATGGTCAGTGAGCTGAAAATCTTCTGAGCAAAGACAGGATGAACTGGGACATTGCCTAGTGAAATGATGGAGAGAGAGGGCCTGGAAGAGGCAGGAGCAGAGAGGCTATGGGGCTTGTCTCCTGGTACTTAAATCACCACTCCTGAGGAAAGGCTATAACTCCTCCTTCATCTTTGATAGATATGACAAAAACCAGAGTTTGACAAGGCACAAGGAAGGAAGGGCTCAGGCAGTGGGAACATGACCTGGGGCAGCGATGGAACAAGAAAAGCAGCTCTGTAACAGCTACAGAAATCAGGACACCTCAAGGCAGTTCCTTAAATTAAAAAACCAGCATTTTCACTAGACAGTAGCACCTCTGAGGTGAGCCCCCAGCTGCTGCCAGCCAGGTCATCACTGCACAGGCAACAAACAGGCAGAGCTCCCTGCACTGCCAAGGCCGTGCAGCATTTGCTCCAGGAGGCCCTTGCTCCTCCTGAGACCTCCTGGTGAGCACCAGAGGCAGGAGTGGAGGACAAGAGAAAAGGCAAAGCCTTGGAGAAAGTACTTGGGAATGCACAGGGAAGAGGCCTGGCTGAGACCTGTACTAGGTGGAAAGATGTAGTAGCTAGTTCATTACTACTTCAGCAACAGAGATGTGATTTACCAGCACTTCCCACTACAACAATATGCCTGAATTAATTGGTGGTATCAGGAGATCCCAAGTTCTTCAATAAATAGCTAACAAGTTTAGCCTTTAAGGCTTCCAGAGGCTGCTAGCAGTCATTTAAGCAAGCACAAATAATAGCAGCATTTTTATTAAATGGATTCAAATACCAGAAGGTGTATTTTCAAGACCTTTAACAACATAAAAATAATTTTGATCAATGGCTTTGTCCCAGTCCTATTACTTAGCCACTTGAAGCTCTGCAAAGTGCTTCTTGCACTGACACATCATCCCCACCTGCTGGCAGCCACCTTATTGATCACTGGTGATTTCTGCTCCCCTTTGCTGCCAATCAATGTTTTTGATGTCTTTCTGACTTTGTAATACTTTAAGAAGCAACACTCACAAAGCAATCTTTCCTGACACTGTGTTCAATCAATCTGACAGTCACTGGGCTTGCTTTTCTTTTCTAAAATGTTATCTTCCTTATGTCTTGAAATCCTTGTTTAGGAGTCAATGCCTGCTTCATTCGTGTTTCGTGCTATGGTTTTGAATTTTGAGGATTCTGCATTTCAGTTCCATGTCTCTTATGGGAGCTGTTTCCAATATTTCATATTTCCCTGTGTCTGTGAGCCATGCTTTCTGCACAGCTCATCATTTCTTTCGCTCCCCAGTTCAAACCCTGTTGGTCCTGTATCCCAAATCACAGGATATCCTTGCACCAGATCTAATCATAAATGCTTTGTTCCTTTGTCTGAGGAGCTGCTGAAAGAGAGAGAGTTTTTGGGTCAACATCAGAAGAAAGGCAGAAAGTGTTTGTCTTTTGTCTTGGGAGAAGGCATCCTTGGCTGGAAGCCCAAGGCTCAATGCAGGGAACGTGGCACAGCCCCCCATCATCTGTTTTGGTGGGGGTTTGTTCTAAAATGATGCCCTGTCTGCAAGATGGGAGCAGCAGACTCTGACTGCTCAGGCAGGGAATGAGACACTGAGGCAACAGTGAGAACCTCCAAATAAAGCCCAAATAATAAATCTAGTACAGACTTTAAAAATATTTTCACATCATAATAGGGAAACGGTGGCTTCTCAGGCACCACACAGAGCCCCAGAGTCTCCCAGCAGGCTCAGTCAGTCTCAAGCTCTGAGGTGCTGCAGGTCCCTTCCATGAGAGGACAGGCTGCGATCCTCCCCAGCTCCTTGCTGAAAAGGAAAAGCAAAGGGAGAGCTGATGAGCTTGATTGCAGGATAAAATGAGATTTTGAGTCTTCTCTCAGCCAGTGCATGGGAGGGAAGTGATGATCTCTTAAGGAAAGCCTGGCTGCTCTTTCTCTGCCAAGGGGTGTCCTGGGTTGCATTGTATTCTATCACCATCTTCATGAGCTATTGAACCAGGTGGGGTGGTGTTCCTTGTCTCCTCCCTCTGGACTACCTTCTGTTAATGGGCCGGCTATTGAAGCCAGGTGGGGCAGGGTTCTTTATCTCTCCCATGACCCATCCTCCCTTTAGGGGATATCTTCTGTTAATGGGCCATCGAGTTTCACACATTATCCAATTGTGAGATGCTCCGCCCAGGGGGAGGGACCAAGCATTCCATCCTGGATATAAGCTGGACTTTCAAACACCTCGGGGAGCCCTTGCCTGCTGGATTCCCAGAGGAGAAGAGCTACTGCTGGATCTTCTGGTGGAGACCAGACCTTGTCTTCAGGATCACCACTTTCAACAAGACCACTTTCGTCTGGACTGGTACCAACACCCTGACTGACAGGGTGCCAGGTTGTATTCTGACTCTGTCAGTGGTTCCTTTTTCATGCTATTTCATTTATTTATTTTCTTTTTCTATTAAATTGTATTTCTGACTTAGACTCTCTCAGTGGTTTGTTTTCAAACCAGCACAGGGGTTCCTGTGGGGTGCACAAGAGGGATGGAATGGAGGTGTCCTGTGTGTACTACATAAATGAGCATTTTTCTGTAACATATTGTGTTTCATCAGCACACAATCAAGGAGAACAGAGAACCACATAAAAACAATAAGTCGAGGCCTTCATTACAGGCAGCCTGATGGGACCATCAGCACCCCAGTGCTCACTGTCCTAACAGGCTCAAATCATTATCTTCAGTGGCATTGGCTCAGTGTTAGAACAGTTGGACAAACTCTGATCATCAGATGAACATTTTAATTTAAAATATCATTTATTGTCATTTAAATTAAATATAATTTCATCATGAATCTGAATACACTGTGACTGTGGCCACTACAGGCTGTTGGCTTGTAGCTGTAATATATGTAGCTGTATAAAAATGGTGACACAGAATAAAAGGTGACACTTTATTTATCTAGGTATAGAAAGGTTATCACTCTTTGCAACTAGCAAGGAAAATCCTTAGTGTTGCTTAATACTAGACTTCAAGCTGAAAAACACCATTATTGGACTGGGGTGGAATTGTAAAAACTCTTAAAGGTTCAGTACCTTAGGTTATGAAAAGCTGTGCCTTCTGAATTTTAGTGCTTTAAATAAGCTTCCTTATAACTTAAATCCAATTTTCTAGATAGCCTCTTACTTTGAGCCTCTTAGACATATGTTATACCTTTACCTGAAAGTCTCCCAGTGACCTGTAAATTGACTGCAGCCTGTGAAATTGGCCATAAGTAAATCTTTGCACCTTTTTTTTTCCCCTCCCCTATCTTCTGAACTAAAAAGGATGCAGGTGGCTTGTTTACTCCCAGGCTATAGATCCTACATGGACTTCAGAAGCATTGACCTCCTAGCAGTGTGTCTGAGGAAGAATAACTGATTCAAGCTAATCTGGTCAGATGAGCAGAGCTCTGTCACAGCACAGCTTTCTCTGCTTGTCAAAATTCCCCTCCAGTTTCTCCAGCCTGAGCCACAGATGCCTGATCAGCCAGGGCTCAGCACCTTCCAGTCCCCAGTGAAGATCAGTGACTGGTCTTTGATTCATCAGCCTCAATAGTTTCTGAAACACCTTGTTGTGCTGGTGTCCACCACAAAGATGAGGTATGTAACTGCCAAAAAAAAAGAGATTAAGCTGGAATTTTGTCACATAAAAGTTAGGACAAACAGAAATAGAATAAGCTCCAAAATGACAGGCAAAAAGAACATGGTGATTTAATAAACATAATATAACATAAAGTTTCTCAAATTACACTGAAGTTCTTAAATAAGGAATACTGGTACACCCTCACTTTTTATGCCCTTATTTCTTTCTGGTTTGATGCCCCTGTCACTGCATGTAGCTGGGTAAAAAACCAATGCACAGGATGATAAAGACAATTTTGCAAATGGCCACAAAATCACAGACACAGGGCTGACCCCGTCCAGTGCCCTCCTGGTGGTTTCCAGTGGGTTCACAAAACCGTTCTGGGGCAGCTGCATCCCCACAGACTTTGAGCCAGGTCAGGAAAGTCCATTCTGTCACAAAAGGCTTAGAACCCACCACTTGAGGTGCTTTGATATTTGTTATTGCCCAGCATTTAATGACAGCCTCACCCATGAACAGCCCTGAGCAGGCCTGGTGTCTTCTGAGCACACAGCTACCCCTGCCCAAATTTTCTGCCTGAATCCTGTCTCACCCTCTTTTCTTCCTCAGACCATACAGTGGTGCCTACCCAAAACAGAGAGTAAAGGCCCATTATGTCATTTCCTTCTGAGTAAGTTCAAAAAGAGTGTCCCAAAAAGGTAATTCTAACTTTGAATTCTTTGCCTTTTGGAGCTCTTGTTCCACATTTTGCCTGCACTTCAATTTTTATTGATTTTCCTGTGCACCTCTCAGCATCTTTCCTAGGTAGCATGATGCATTAACTTTCCATATAATGAATTTTCCCATTTGGTTCTGTACTCTGAAATACACCCACCCCTAAATGAGATTTCAACACTCTGCATTGCTGGTTTCCAGCTGTGTGCCATAGCCCTCATTTTTCATAGGCTGGGAACACCAAAAAAGCCCTCCAGACCCAGAGGTCATGCTTTTAACACAACTACTGCTGTATTGGGGGAGAGGAGAGCTTTTATATTTTTATATGAGTTCCAACAATGAAGTTATTAAAGCTATTTTCTACCCTGCAAGAAAGCCACCTGATGATAATGTTGTCCCTGCCTTTTAAACTAATTATATTTTAGTATGGTGCATTTGCAGGCATCATAATCCTATTGGTGCATGTTATTCCCACTTAATGACAGAAAATGCTATTGTTTGGGCAACAGGTTTGTTCTGGGGTTTGTGGGTTTGGGGATTTCTCTGTTTAATTTTATCTCCTGCTACAATATCAGAAGATAAGCCAATTTATTTATTAAAATCCTTCCTATCCACTGCTTTGTTGACTTCATTTTCCCGAGAAGGATGCAAGGTACTTTTGCAAAGCAATATGGAGAAAGACCTACAGTTATTCCAGGTAGGATGCACCCACACAATTAAGGGACTGTCCCAGCCATGGTACAGAGCAGGAAGTATGTTTGTAGTTCAGCTTCTCATAGGAGAGGAATATATAGATATATTTTTATAGTCAGGTTTGGAAAACAGTGTCACTAAGTCCACACCCCCTGTAGGGTGGCAGCTGTGCAGCACTGGGGACATCACAGCCCTCCTGACCTGAATGGCAGCAAACCTCCAGATAAAGGACCCCCAGATCTTTCATTTTCACTGAACTGCTTACTGGATTTTAAACAATTCTTTTCACCTTGTGTAAAGCAGACCAGGGACTGGTTTCACAACGTGTCATTACAACTCCTACAGCTCACACTATAGCTCAAAAGTACTATTTTGAGTCCCAGACTTGAGGCATTTCAGAAAATAACAAGATTCAGGAGAGTGGAATTTTAGCCTTCCTGCAATTATGATATTTGTGTTAAGAACACAAACTCTGAAGCCTTTTTCAGACACCCACATGAACCTGAGATCCAATTTGGGTATGACATACTTAGTGACCAGGCTGGCACAGGAGGACATTGGCCCCTCAGATGTCCAGCTCTGTACCTGCAGGTGGGAGAGGCCATTGACTGACCTGGAGTAGCTGCAGCCAGGGGTGACTTCAGAGGACATCACTCCATGTCACTCACCTGGCTTGCACAGCTGCTCCATGCTCTGGTGACAAACCAGTTCTCCCTGAAACCATCACTGCCCCTGCCCAGCCCCAAACCTGAGCTTCCCAATAATGCAGCAGCAGAGGAGAAATACATCTCCCTCTCCTCACAGGTGAGTTCTAGTGTACACATTTCCTACTTCCAGAGGGATCTTGGTGGGCATTAGCAAGTGCTTAAAGACAAGAAACTATTGAAAAAAGGATCTAATTTTATATGTATACCCATTATGGCCATGTTTTGTATTAAACTTCCTTTTATATTTAATAGGAATTAATAGATATTTTCACAAATAGGTCTCAAATGTTATAGGTGATTGCAGAGTTCAGCAGGTTGATTATTACTGCAATAGAGCATTATCTGCTGATGAGCTTGTAACCCATGTTATCCTTATCTGCAAGATGTTCATACTATCTATTAATAATTTATAAACTAACCTCATTATAAGGCTGTAGTATCAACTGCAACAGATTACAGCAAAACCAGGCAAGACTCAGGCACTAAAAAGTTTCTCTGTGCCACTAATCCTGGCTTCATTATGCATTCCTCACTGAATTTTATCATACACTCTTGATATTCTGGAGAGTTCTGCTTCTTCCTAGGACATTGTTATCAATAATTTGTGGGCTGCATTTTCCCACATGGCAACTGATGTCTGTAGCAGAAGCTGAGCTCTTGCCATTGTATTGGTACAGACAGGTTTGGGAACAGGACCAAGAGCTCACTAATAAACTGCAGAGTGAGCAGAGCTCTGCACAGGCTTGTGGGTCAGTGCAGCAGCGAGGCCACAGCAATGCCCATCCCTGGCTTGTTGCCTTCAGTCTTCCTTTCACAGGAGTCCTGTCTTGTGTCTGAGGACACAGCTTCACCAGAGCACTAAACTGTTCTTCCCTTCTGGGCCACGCTCTTCAAAGATTTATTTCACTAGGGTGGTCACAACACAAAGTACTAAACCTACAAGCAGAAGCACTTGCTGTAAAATGGATGAAGAAATTCCCAAAGGACAGGGAGTGGTTCTTCTCCTGATTTGTGTGTACAAACGAGGGAAAAGCTTGGAGAAAAAACCAGTATATGCTCAAGCCTTCAGTTTTTCACAACAGTCACTTTCCAGTGCTACCTAAATAGCAATTCAACCTCTTTTTTTACAAAATCCTCTGCACTTGAATGTTTTCTGCCAGTCCTCCCTCACAAAGTGGCAAGAGAACACTGACAGCCACAAGTGCTCAGCTGCAGGATCTGGCTTTGTGAAAATGAATAGAAAAGCTGGAAAGAGTGGGTTCTTCACAGAATTGTACAGTCATCCACAGTGCACACATGCTTGTTAAAATCCATTGTTCTGAATTCATGACAGCACACCTTTCCTTGGAGCCTCTTTGGGCAGGAGACACTCTCAGGACACCCAGGAAGAGCAGCTGGTCTGGGCAGACTCTCAAGGCAAAAATCTGGGCTTTACCGAAGCCATGGGCAAAGTTCATTTTGACTTCAGCAGAGCCAAGACTTTTCTGTCACCTTATCACTGCATTTCTTGGCTTTCAACATTACTGCATATTTTTCTGAGTAATTTTAGGCAAACCTATTTCAGTCTTCTGACAAAGATATGCATGATGAATAGTAATTATTCTGTTGTAGTAGCTTCCTGGGACCTTAGCTGTGGACCCATGTGCATCCACAGCAGCAGTGTGTGGATGCATAATAAAGAGACAGGTTGGGTCTTTATTTATGTATGGTGCTGTTTTTCCCCAGACATTTACATGAAGGAGTTTAAACTGAGAAGTAAACAGAAAGATGTGGATAGAATGTCTGGTTAAGGATGTGCCTGGTCTACAGACTGCCAAAGCCTGGTAAGAATTAATGTCTGCTGCTCTTTGTCACCTTCCCTGGGTACCCTCTATTGTCCCTTAGTAAAAACAGGACACAGTCTGAATTTTCCTACACTCTCAGTAATATCAATTTTTCAGCCTGTGTTATGTTGGGAAAATCAGTCTGGAACATCACTGGTGTGGTGGCAAAGAGATCACAATCCTGCACCCTGACAGAAAATGGATGGTTCTTTCTAAAGACCTCCTATGATGTTGCCTTGTTTTTCCTTAAATGGGGCTTTGCACAACATTTTTACAGTTCACAACAAATGATGCCATTTCTATCTTAGTGTTTCCACTGAAATTAGTCTGATTTTCTACATATATTTTGGCCCATGAAGTAGTCAGTAATCTAACTGCCTTTTAAAAATCTTACTCAAAGTAAGCTACATTTTCCCAAGCTACATTTACAATAAATCTCAGTCCTGTAGGCTGTGAGATCTTTCAGTGTCTCTCTTCCTCCTCACCCCCATATCATGCTGAGTCATTTTCTAAAACTAATCCATGAATGAAATCTAAAGTGAATGAAATCTAAACATAGACTACACCAGGTAGATGATGAGAAGGAAGACATTTGTGATCATAACTTTCCAGCCTTGCAAGAGCTGTATTTCCTTATAGTCCTGCAAGTTTATGCAGTGAGACCACACAAAGAAATAAAAAATCTCGATACCATAAGGGAGGAAAAAACCCTCCCTTTTTCCTTGGATGTGTATTTCCTTTCCACTCTATTCTAAACAAAAGCAATTAATTGGAAATGATCCTTTGCTGGCAGGGATTACCTTGTGGTGATGCACCTTGCTGCCTTCAGCACACTTTGTGGGATTTAGCCACGGATCCCGGTCATGCTTTCATGATCTTTCCTACAAGTAACACTCCCATTTTCTCAGACATGAGCAGACATTTAATAATCATTTCTACACTTGCTTATGTGTCCTGTGGTGCAGAGACAACAGTCCCTTCTCAGAGTCTGTAACAGTCTAAGACAGTTCAAAATATATAAAACTTATATACCACTTTTTTTCAAATATAACTGGGAAAGCATAATTTTAATCAGCCCTGTTTGATTATTCCAGTTGGCACAATGTGTAAAAAGGTATCACAAATTATTTTGAGAGATTACCCAATTACAGAGAGACATTTCCAGAGAGGAAATTTAGAGCATCTCAGTAATGGCTTGATTAATACACCAGTCATATTTTAGCAACAGATCATTTGATTGCTTATATAAACTGGTTTCATTCCACTTGCTTTAAATACAGAAAAATACTAAGTAGATAAGCAGCTCTATGAACAACAGAACCAAGGAGCCTGGTTTTCTATAGATTTGAGTTGGTAGGAAAAAACCTACATGAACCCCCTGACATCTTACAAATTGTAAGCTCTCCTCACTGCTTTTCTTTTTCTCTGAATAGCCATCTATTTTCAAAAAACCTTTTAGCACTCTGATGTCTTTGGGACTAGTAAACTATTTAACTTGGTGTTAAATTTGGCTGCAATTGGTCAGCTTCAAAAATTACTGGAAATAGAGACATGTGCATGCAAGTGTGCACACCTACAAACACACACACAGTGTGAACACATAAGCTGCATTTAAATACAAATCATTTCCTTTAAGAAACTGATATAAGCTGCTATAACTCCACAGCTTTTGCCCATCATGCCCATTTTCAGAGACTAAACTGCCAACCATCAACTGATATCATTCTTTGATAAGGTTTAATGAAGAAAATAGATGTTACTCTCTAAGGAAAGTATTTTTCTCATTCCTTGGAATGTATTTTTTTCTCATATTTCTTACTGCTTCATCTTTCCAAAGAAAGTCTCCTTTACTACATTATTGCTAAGCTGAAACTTAAATGACAGAACAGCAAGCGTTGACCCTTTTCACGTCAATGGCAGCAGTGACATTTTTACCCAGCTATTCAAAGCCTGGACTCCACAGGGCTGTCCATAACTCTTGTCATAAATAGAGTCTGGTTCAGCGAGGCCAAAGATAGTCAACTGTGCAAGAAAATCTGAGAATGCTGTTAGAACTTGCTGTTATTTAAATATTTTAAACTGACAGCATTTGAAAACTAACTTGAAAGCTAAAATTTAAATTCACCTGCCTTTCTGTGCCTTAGGCTATGAAATAAGTTCAGACAAACAGCCAACTACAAATAATGTCATGTAGGACTTTGTAATGTAAAGCTCATAGTGAGATCACAGCAAATAGAAGGTTACATTAGGAAGCCTACACAGACAGGAAGATCTTCACAACACAGAGTTCAAAACATTCTCCTCCCAATGTCTGACTGGAGCAGCAATGCTCTGCACCCCTGCACAGCACTGGTGTCCACAAAGGCAGCCTGGCTTGGCAGGCAGAGCCAAGCTGACTGCACGAGGTGTGCACTGGGTGCTTTATTAAAGGTTTTCCCTCTGCAATACCATCCATAGCCAGAGGCACAGAGCAGCAGGGGACTCAGAGCATTAATTCCCAAGTTTTCTCTCAATGAAGAGCAGGAACTGATAACAACACTGAAGCTGGGGATGGGATTCTGGGATTTCAGCAGCACAGCTCAACTGGACAGGTCTGCTATGGAAAACTTGCCATTGGAAAGGCTCTGCAAGCCAGGCTTCCCTCCAAAGGCCACCAGAAAGCCACGGCTCAGACTTCCGCTCACAGATAGGGGAAGGTCCATGTTAAAATGACCCCATTCTCCCTCCCTTTCTATTCTGTCTAGAAGTTCACCTCTCTGATGCTTAAACACTTCCCTAAACCATCTCTGTTCAACAGAAGGTTTATTCATTACAGAACCATAGAGTGATCTGGGTTGGAAAGGACCTCAAGGATCATCTCGTTCTACCCTTCTGGCCATGGGCAGGGACACAAATGGATTACACCCATTTGTTCTTCTGGTAGCACTACAGTTTTGTTTAAAAAGCTTTTTTCACCAATATTAATATTAACATTCTATTGTTAGTAGAAAACAGATACTCTTCCTGCTTCTGTTTTGATGAATAAGCCAAATAGTTTAATCTTTTCTCGCAAAACAAGTTTGCTTCACTCTCTTGATCATCCTAAAAGCTTCTTCTACACCTCTTCATTTCTCTTGAGCTCAGGTGACCAGAAACCCACTACAACCATCACAGCTGGTCAAACAAGTAGAATGACCCATAACAGGTTTGCAAGAAGCTCAGCTGAACAACTCTCTCAAAAGTAAAGAAGGGTGAGATAATTCATCTTTTCCTCTATTTCCTGATTATGGATAAACCTGAGGGGAGGGGGTTAAATTGAAGGATAGAGTATGAGCTGTAATTTGGGATTAGTGCAGATTATTTGTGTCCCTTGGAAGTATTCATTAATTATGCTTTTATATTACTTGGATAACCCTTGCCTCTCTCTCCTTCCAATTCATTCATACAAAGGAAATACGATCCACTGACATTTATACTTCACACAGTGTTATAAAGCAGAGTTGATTCTTTTTATAACACAAGGCTTGAGCTACATAGATTCTGTTTGCTTTTCTTAGATTTATGTGATCATGCTCCTTGCTTCTCTGCTTTTAGGATGGTTGCTAATATTTTAAAGGTTTTTTTTACATTCTCTCACACTAAAGGACATTTCCTGAAGGGAATTGTTAATCAAACCAGTATTTTGTGTTTCTAAGAAATGTAACTTCTCTCCAAAAAAGAAAAAGGAAAACCACAACCAACAACCAAATTTTGTAGAAATAACATAGAGGAAAGAGATTAAGAAAAAAAAAATTTAAAAAAGGTATTTGCATACCTTTTAAAATCTGCTATAAAAGCTTCTTCTGAGGCTTTTCATTTCTGGTTACCAAACAAGATATTATTATACTTTTTTAACCTTTTTGTCAGTGCTAAGGGTACTGCTCAAAATTATTGAAATTGCAGGTCTGAGCGCTCAGCTGCTCTAAAAATCAGGTCCTGTGTGGGTCAAGTTGGTCATTTCCTCTGAATGAACACTTAAGAAAATGTTGGTTTTCAGCGAGTTGGTTCAGACCATGAATCCACTCTGGCAAAGAGGGGAACAGAACTCAGGTTTTCTGACTGACTGATCAAATGGCTCAGCTGTGCTATCACCAAGAAAGAGACTTTAAAGAATGACTCTGAAAGGTTATTTTCATTGAATTGCTGAGTACATAAAATGTGTTGAAAGAAAGGGTAAAACTTCTTGAAAGGGTTTAGAAATGGTTATATTTCTAATCTGTTGTGGTAGGATTTTCAACTTCAGTGTTCAGTGAAGCTAGACTGACAAATTTATTATAGTTATAAGGCTGAGAAACCTATTAGAAGAAATATAATAGAAGGTACATTTTTGTGAAGCTTTAATAGGAACAGAAACAATTCAACAAAAGACTAAATTCTGTAAGGTGGGAAAAGTCATTTATTAAATCTTTCTAAAAAGATTGACTGACCTTTCTTTAAAAAGTGGAACTTTTTTTTGTAAAAAATGGAAAGCTCAAGCTTCATAACAACAACAACACAGTAAAAGGGTTTATTAGAAACCAGCTTCTTGTGCAAGTTCAGTTATTTTTATTGTCAGTAAATGTTGGTGTTATGCAGTAAGAGAAGCATAGTTGCCTCTCTAATTTCTCCCTGGAACTGAAGAAATTCACAATAAAAGCATTCAAAATCTAAACTGAAATTAAAAAATAGAACACTGCTGCTCAGATTTGTATGGCAAAAACCAGAAACAATGGGCTGAGAATTCAGCTCATAAGGAAACGGTGCCAGAACTGTGAAAGTGGTGTTATTTCTTCTACCTCTGCTTACAGTAAAAGCCAAGCTATTAATATCAGGTATCTTGACAGTCATACAAATGTATGTATTAAAATTCAAAGTACTTTTTGCTGCTGTAAGATGTATCATCATCACAGAATAAGACAATTTTAATGTACAACCAGATGGCAATATCATTTCTTATGGTGGCTGAAAGTTATAGGGTGACTTGTACACCCAATGCAAACAGCCTGAAACCAAAGATGGTCTCCATCACCATCCCAGAGCACAAAGCTGAAATTCCAGTTTGCTGGAAGCACTGTGAGAATGCAGTTGGCAGAGTGTTTAAACAACCAGCAGTCCCTGCATGTGATTGAATTCACGTGAAACCAGCAGTTACTCCTCAGTAAACTTGCTGTGTTTGAGACAGGAATCTCAAGGCAGGCCAAAGCCGACAGACTCTGTCTGTGCAGCAGGCAAAGTCAGCCTTGAGGAGCTCCAATGAAGCTCCACCAGGGTGTGAAAGACAGAGGCTGTGGATAGTTTTGGAGCAGACGGTCAGACACTGATCAGGCACATAATTACAGGCCCCAGTCTGAGGAAGGCAGTTTCTCAAAGCTCCCCACACAGCCTGTACAGAACTGCACCTCTGGGCCTTCAGAGAGCTCCAGTGCTGAGCCTCGGGCCTGCATCGTGGTGCAGGAGAGCTGAGCTCTCTGCACGGATTAGGGAGGGAGCCAGGGACAATCAGCCTGCCCTGGGGTAAACCATCTGACATGACTCACTCAGGAGCCAAAAGGTGTATTTCTGTCCCTCTTGTTCACATGCACCTCTTTTGCTCTCCGGAGGAGTTTGCTTTCCTTGCTGGGGAAGAAATATCCAGTCCACACAGGTAAGCGAAGTCCTGGTTGTAAGATCAAAGCTAAGAACCTCCATTCAACGTTCTCCAAAAAGTCACAATGTCCCTTTTGTACTGGATTTCCTGTGTGCAGTTGTTCAGACAACAGGAGTTGTTTGAAATAAAGTTTTAATTTACTATCCTCACATGCTGAGAAGCAATTAGAGTCAAGTTAATTACTGTAAATAGTTATTATAATTGCTTGTAAAACATTCAGCTACCTGTACATCTGTTAAAGTCAGTCAAGACCTGCACATTTTATTTTTTTTTAAAGAGAAGGCTTAATGTTATTACTTAAAGGCCAAACCATTTTTGTGAACTCTTCAAAAAGAAGTAGCTATACCATAGCCATGATGGAGAGCACCTGTTGGGGCATGTATCCCCTTGACAAGACTGAGTGGGTGTATCAGCAAACTGTCTGAAAAATTGTCTAGGCTAGTTTATATATTTACAGAATATTAAAGGACTTCCCTAAAAAGAAAAATAATAAGAAAGAAAATTTGCAGCTGAATACTGATTTTTTTAGATTTGTTCTATTTACCAAGTTTCTATCCCTACTTGAAAGCATGAAGAAAATATTGTCTTGTAGGCATCTTTTTACCAAGAACATTAATTTTTTCTTTGACACTGCAGAGTCTGGCCTGGCCTGACACACAGTTTTATACCACACTTTGACAGGCACACAAACCAGCTGGAGTTCCACCCTTCTGCACCCTCACACGCACAGCTCTTGGTTCTTCCTCTTCACACTGGTCTTCCAACTCTTTTTCTGAACTTGGCCCCGTCATTTCTACTTTGGACTATGTTTGCACCAGCTGATGGGTGCTGAGCCTCAGCTCTAATATCCCTGCTAAAGAGAAGACAAAAATTTGTAACACAGGACAGGGAAGGGCAGGGACCTGCCAACAGAAGGGTTGAGTTAGTCTCTGAATACTGGAATGCAAGAGGACAGAGAAATTAGAAGCTCACTTTTTACCCTCCTAAGTTTGATCCTTTATTAGCTCACTCCTGCCCTGGGAGGGCATTTCCCTGCATGCCCTTGCCTTTTAGCCTGTAGTAACTCAAAGCAGCTTTGTGCAGGGCTTGTGCCATTGACTGAAACGCTGCCAGCAGCCTCTGCAGCTGACAGGAAAAGTGCCATGAGCCCAGGTGACGGCCACAAGCTGCTCTCTGATGGGATCTCACAGCTCTCACACTGTCCCATAGGCCTGCTGCATCTTACCAGTGATATCACTCAGCAAATGTTCATGGACAGATAGAGCTCACACCTCAAAGTGGATATTAATCTACTGTACCAACAGAGGTGTACCTCTAAAAGGGAAGGGAAGGAAGAAGTGGAAAGCAAAGCAAAAAAAAAAAAAAAAAAAACTAAAATACGTGCATTTCTTTAAAAAAGTTTTGAAGTGGTTTCATATAAGAAAACTCCTTTCTTACAGTTTTCCCTTTGAAATACTGGTATCTTGCAATCCCAATATATAAAAACATTTCCTTTTTTAAAAACTGACATATGGCAAAAATTGGTAGTAGTAAATAAATGCACATAAAGCTAAATTGTGCCATCCTAAATGTTAGTAAAAATGACAAAATAAAATACTATCTATATAAACTATGCACAGGTGTGTAGCATATTACAAGCAAAAAACATATCTTGCAATTATAAGCCCACAGTATTTATTTCAGTTGTCTGTAATTACATTTTTTATATGTTTGTTTAGTAATATCAATCCAAGACATCATTTTGAGGATATAATTAACTGCATGTTAGAACAGGATGTGTTAGACTGTTTTTGTGTGTTGGAAGAGACAAAAATCTTTGTTAGCTGTATTTAAGTGCCACCTAGTGTCCCAATCCACCAATTTCACTCAGAAAATCCTCTAAGTTTTCAGAGCAAAATCAAATTGCAGGGTTAAAAAAAGAGCTGAGGTCACACTGCTCCCATTTCAGTGCTAACATTAAGTCCTTAATCCATATGGACAGTAAATACAGATCTCAGGGTCCTACTGGCAGTTTTTCAAATTTTTATAGCAGTGATCCAGCAGTAAACTCACATAAAGATAGAAGTATCTAATGAAGACAGAGTCTGGGTGGAAAACTGGCTTTTTATAAAAATTATTAAAGGTGGGGTCTTTTTCTGAAAGATAACATAACTGGAAGCTGAGGCAGGGGCACACATGAGCTGACACATGTCACAACAGGACACACTCCAGTGAGGGGCCAGTGCTCTCAGACAGGCAGGACAAAGCCTTTCCCCAGGGCACAACTTCCCCGCCCAGCTCTGCACGCTCACCAGAGCCCTGGACTCTCACCCGGACCGGCTGGGGTCAGCTCTCCTGGCTGGGTCCCTCCCAACACCCTGGGCACTCCCACAAGGAGTAGAAGCAGAAAAGGGCTTGACTCTGGGTATGTCCTGAGCAGCAGAAATAAAACCATGCTGAGTTATTAGCACTGTTTCCAGCACAAGTCCAAAACACAGCCCCAGTTCAGATACTGTGTGCCGGTTTGGACAC
>VZRX01002419.1:0-14616 GCA_013398075.1 Notiomystis cincta
CATGCAAGGTTTCTGGATTTACAGTAGGTATGAGCAGGAAGCTCCAGTTACCCAAGGAGGAGATCATGGCTCAAGGCACCACTCACACGGAGGGATGCCCGACCTGCCCATCTGCAAACACCAGCAGCACCTGAATGATTTCCTTCCCAAAAGCAGGGCTATCACCTTCCCTTTCAGAGCTGGCACAGGGAGATACATTTAATATTGCACAAGAAGTGAGAGAAAAGCCCAAAAAGCACTTTCCAAGATGTATAGAAATGAAATAGTAAAGGGAAGAATCCATGGAGAGAAAAGAAAGGCCTAGAGGTGCTCATTCCCCACTGTGCTTAATCCTTTCTAAAGAAAGTCACAGATCCGACAAGTTCATGGGCCCATGTGAGAGAAAACACCAGGGAATGAACTCCCAACTTTTCCAAGTCTCATGTCTTTCCCAAATCTTTCTGATTTGTCAAGCATTTAATCCTCATGGTTTCAAGAAAATATTGGGATTTCACACATGGCAAAACTCCATCATAAAAACAAAACAAAAGAGGACAAGCAGCACTACGCAGGTTTTTGTTGGTTAAGGAAAGCAGCTTCTACCAGAGGGAACAACTCCATGAACAGCTGAGGAGGCACAACTGGGCATATTTTAGAAGGCACAACAATCTTAATAAATTCCCTTTATTTATTTGCACATTTTATTTCTCATTCTTCTTTCTGCCTGGCCTTACCTCTCCTTTCCCTCTACTCCTTTCCCAGTCCTTCAGGTGATTATGAATATTTTTATGTGCACATATCTCTACAGAAAATCTAAGGACTTTACAAACAGGAGCACCCCTGTGCAGGCAGCAAAGCCAAAGAGGCACATTGTAAAAATTATTTGATGATTTTCAACTCCTTATTTACAATTTATAAGTTTCCTTCAGCACAGTATTTGTAATTCAAAATATTTTCTGCAAATTATTCTTAATGCCAACAGCATTTTGATGCAGGTTCACTTGGACCAGGTACACAGGAGGTTTTTTCCCCTGGATTGCATGAAATAGAGCTTGGTTTCAAATTTCTAAAGCAAATGTGTTGTCATATTGGATTGATTTGATCTGCCATTTGTTTTCCTTAAGTATTTGCTGAAGTTTATTTTTCCAATAAACATTTCTATTACAAACAATTCCCTCAGATATTCACCAGCAGTTAGAGGGGAGAGAACACAGTCCCTTACTTGAACTTGTTTATAAATTCAAGAGGATATGCATTGCCTCCTTCCCTTTCGCTTCTGTCCTCTATCCCTCCCTCAGTTTTTGATATAAATTCTTCCTCTAGGTTACAAAAAAATGCCAGTAGCTCCTGAAAAAGCTTTGTTAGTAGAATATATTGCTGGAGTGAAAAAAACCTGGCATGAAGCTGTGCCAGAGGAAGTTTAGGTTGGCTATCAGGCAAAGGTTCTTCCCCCAGAGGTTGGTGGGGCACTGCCCACGGAATGGACCCGGCCCCGAGGCTGCCACAGCTCCAGGAGCCTTTGGACAATCCCAGGGATGCCCAGGGTGGGATTGTTTGGGGTCTGTGCAGGGCCAGGGCTTGGACTTTGATGATCATTGTGGGTCCCCTTCCAGCTCAGCACATTCCATGATCCTATGAAATTGCCAAACTTAGAAAAATGACCCTGGATCTTTTCTTTTAAGGAAGAAAAAGAAGTAAGGCAAAGAAGAACTGAAATTCAGATTTTTGTTTGGAAACACAAGAGTACCTGAAAAGTAACAGGTTTAGAAGTACAGGGAGGAGGTGACAGTAACTGAACTCAGGTGTATCCAGGTTCAGCCTCTGCCAGGTTTCCTGGTCACAATTCCCCTGGCACAGCATCAATATCTCACCTTTTAAACCACTGAGCACCACAGGAAATCAGAATCCAGCCGAGTGCTCCCTCATCAATCCACAGTAAATGATTCACTCAAGGGCTACACACAATGGCAATATTTCCAGTCCCCCCAAAAAGTCACCTTTGGGCCAGAGCAGAGAGCCTGATTGCAGTTTGCTCCTTTAACAGAGCTAAGGTGGCCTGATTTCCAACACAGCTGGCTGGCTGAAGGAGCACAGCTACACTAATTATATCATTCACTAAATCTTGAGGTGACAAAGAAGACAGACATTGAGCTGTCACAGGAAATGACCCTGAAGCCCAGTGAGCTGTCCCACTAAGAAGCAAATCCACCTTTGCTGCAAAGTGCTGCAGAGGCACGGCAGAGGATGTTACTCACGGCTCTCAAGAGTGTGAGGGTGTTGCACCCCCAGAGACTGTGGGAATTAACTCAGGAGAGGATTTGGGATGTGGCATAAGTCACTCCTGATTCCTGGGAATGCAGCCCATGGGCCAAGCTGGGATGGGAGGGAAAGTAACGCCCTTGATGCCAGACTGAAGGTGAAATGTTGTTTCAGAGGTGCCTGGGAAATACCTCCTGAGGCTGGCAGTGGAGTCACAGGTCTGGGCAGGACCCAGGGTGTGTGAGGTGAGCTCTGGGAGAGGCACAGCTCCGGCCCTGGATCTTCTAGATGTGCCCAAGGAGGGCAGTTGGCAATTTGTAGTGCCCCAGATGTGCCCAAGGAGGGCAGTTTGTAGTTTGCAGTCTGCAGTTTGCAGTTGGCTGTGCCCTGGCTCCCCATTTCGAGCAGATCTATCCCAGGAGCTGCCAGGGACCCACCCAGGTTCATCCCAGGGATTCTGTGCTGTCCCCTGTCCCCAAGGCACAGAGGACCCCTGGGCTCTAGGAAGAATTTGGTAGGCTTAGAGGCTACACAGGAGGGTTGGGGAGAGGGAAGAGTTAATACAATAGGTTTTGGCATTTGACAGAGAATACTTATGTTTAACCATTCATAACTAAATCACATCAATTTAAGTGGATTCCATGTATTTCTGACTCTCACATTAATCTCTATGCAGAGAGAGTGTCTAAATATTTGTCTCTTTCAGTTCCGATATTGTAATTCTCTACCAAAACTAAGGGGAATCCCTTGGTTGTTTTTTTTTTTTTCCTTTTACCTCCTCTCCTTTTTCTTCCCTTCTCCCCTTTATTTTCTGGTAGAAGAAAGTGGTGAAAGGCTTTGGATGATCATTTAAGGAAACAGGGATTTAATAAACCCCGTGTTTGGGTACATCACAGCTTTTATGTTGGTGCTGAACTCCACATACATTAAATCCACATCATCTATCAATCTTACAGTTGCGTGTCACTTATGAAAATCTACTGAGTATTGTTTTCATCTCGCCTTACAACAAGCAGCAAAGCCTCATGAATACTGAAGAGCATTGTAAATACTGCACATCTTTTATTTTTAAAGGTCTAGACAGTTTGGAATGGTGAGATTTCTTTGTTGAAAATTGCAGCTTATAGCAATAATTCCCCTCTTCCTCCTGCCCTGGTTTTGCCATCCTGTGTGCAAACAAGCAGAAGTGCTCTGGGTGTCATCAGAACACCTCCAGTGCTGCTGCTGCTGCAGCCCCACCACGCTGGGGCTCAGCCTCTGCCAGCCATTAATCCAGCCCCAGCTTGGTTCAAGTGTGATATTATTATTCAAATTCCATCCCACTAGGAAGCAACCAGCTCTGAGATGTATCTATTCATTTCCACTGCTTTATTGAAATCTGACAACCTGCTTTTTCTACATTTTTGAATATTGCAACTTTATGACCACACACTGCCATCACCCTGCTCTTATTTGCCTCAATAGCCCTCAGTAGTGGATCTGCCATGGGCTGAATTTAATAGAACAATATTTTACTGTTAGACAGCACCTTTCATTTTGAAGAATAAAGCCTCATTGAAATTCAGTCATCTTTGGGGCCCAGAGAGGCGCAGATTTTTGAGCAGGGATGTTTTGGCCAGGGACAGAACCAGTCTGTTTGTGTGAAGAGTGCAAAGTGACCTTTAAAGCACGCAGGGCCCAACAGGAGGTGTGAGGTGTTACAAAACACCACGACTGACGATTATCTGATCCTGTTTGGGCTAGAAAGGGGAGCCAGGTCTCCTGAGGTGGTGTTCTGCTGACAGACTACGAGCACAGCCCATTTGTGGGCTGCACTGTACACTCAGAATTCTTCCCCTGGCAATGCTTTTCCAGGCACAAAGAGAGGCTCCAGAGTTGCCTAAACCTTTCTAAAGAGCCCCCAAAGCCAGGATTTGGCTCATGAGGGAGGGAGATGTTGAGTGTGGCTCCTACTTTACAGACACTCAATATCTTCTGCATAGGTTTAACATCTTTTTGGTTTCTTTTCTATTTGCTCGTTGTCCTCGTTATCTTATCAGTCCTACAAATGCACATCAACTTTTCCTGCAGATTATACATCTTATCACAGGCTGAGAGCTAACAGAAATCTCACAGAGGACAGGGACTTGGGGAACCTTTGTGCTACTTGTAGGACTAAGAATTGCAGGAGTGACTTCCAGCCCTTCTGTTTGTTTCTATTTCCATGCCAGGGAAGGTAACTTTTGTTCTCCTACGGACACAAAGGCAGAGCTCCCTGCCCTCAGTGCTGGGAGCTGTACTGGAGCTGCAGCTATTCTGGGGGCTGAGCAGCCTTTTGTGATTTCTCTGAAAGAAGCGGTGGAATCAATCTGCTGCTACTTGTCCGAGCAATTCAGCTTCAGTGGCAGGATTAAGAGCTCCCATTTCAATCTACTCCAGGCAGGAACAGGGAGCAGTGTCTCATAGATTATCAGGTTAATGAAGGGTAGGTACTGAAGGCTCCAGAGCCAACCTGAAAAGACTCTTTGCTGCTGATTCAGTAGCACAGGAGGAGAGCTCCAAAACTGCCCTGAACACTCCCCCCATCCAACCAGGCTAGAGATGGGTGTGGAGTTATTACAGATGAGGAGTTAAACCAGGCAGAGAATTTCAGGGCATTCCCCTGCCTACATTTGCTGACAAACATCAGCTTGGGACAGGTTTAGCAGTTTAAGCAGACCTCGGTATTGCACCAGGCTAAACTCAAATCACAGATTAAACCCGCCTGACTCAAGGGAATCAGGACATGAAGGATCCACAGGTGTCATCTTGGTTTTGCGAACCCAAAATGTGATAGAAGGGGTTCTGCAAAGCCAGGACATTTCCCAGTCTGTTACTGGGAAAGGGAGCATTTGCCATTTCCAGACCCCTGGGGATTCCAGTGCAGTGGAACCCAGCTCCAGAGCAACCCTGCACTGTGAGTTTGACAAACAGATCCGATTTCATACAAGCAATACCAAGACCTGGGGAAACGTGATGCAGAAGGCAAGAATGCAGAGTGTGCTACCTCCCTGTGTGCCCGGCTGCAGACTCCAGCACATTGTACAGCCTGCTTTGCAGAGCCTGGGGTGGGGCCATTTGCGGCATCTGAAAAGCAGACCTTTCATTTAGATCTGCAAAAAATTTGCAAGTTTGTAAGTTCATCAAAGAATCTAATCCACCTATTGTCTTCTGATGTCTCCGGTAAGATCCTTCCATATGAATAGAACTGCTTTTAAGAGCACCACTCCTCCCCACCCCACCCCCCAGCATTTCCTGTCCTCTCACCTTAAATAACAACTCTGAGAACTTTTCGACCAAAGCAGCCATGTGGAGCCAGAATTGTTTCAGATTTATCCAGGGCCTTTGCTCACATCCTGTCGGGTGTTAAAAATCCCTCAGCTGCTTTGCTAGGACCACCCGGCTAGTTCTGAACCACATCTGACAAAATGATACTGTTCACTTCCAGAACCCATCACACAGTTATTCTTGGATAAAAGGTAAAGCAAATAGCAGCCAACTGCTCACTGCTGCAGAAACGAAGACCATCTAGCCATTTATCAAAGCTTCAGACAACCAGCTTGCTTTGAGCTCAGCCACCTCTCCCATTACAGCTTTAAACGATAACACGCCATAATATCAGAAATGACAAATGGAACCGGGGGCCCAACCTATACACAATCAATACCTGCTCTGAAATAAGAACCATCTTTAAAGTATTGACAAAGGCAGCTGCAATACGGATAAAACTGCAATTTTTCCTTGAATTGTTTGGTATGGCCACTGTCAACATTCATTTGTCCATGACATTCTTTTTTTTTTTCCTTTCATGAGAGCAGCAAAACCCCAGGGTGTGCAAGTATTGTCAAGCCATTCTAGTGGCCCTGTGTCTCCTGTTTATTGGAGGGTAAGAGGACAGGGCCGATTGCAAGTGACTTTGGCAGAGCTGCTGGGGAACCGTCGTGTGGAGAAATCCTTCTTTACTCTGAGAGAAATCAGAAAAATTTAAGATGTCATCAGCTTCATTCCTTTTCATGGGGCTCCTCCAGCTCTTGGGTTTATTTAAAACACACCCATTAACCCTCTACAAAAGCAGAATGACAATTCTGAGTTGGGTCAGAAAGACTGAAGGACTGATGGAGGAAGCACCTTGTGGGGCAGCTGCTTCCACCTCCTGAGTTCAGTAACAATAATACTTTGTACTTTTATAGCATCTCGGTGTTCACCACATTTCACAGACTCTACAAAGAATTAATAACAATCCAAAATGCTCTGCAAATGTTCCTATCCCCTTACAGATGGGGAGAGTGGGCCAGAGCCAAGGCAAATGGCTTGGTGAAGGTCAGGCAGGGTGCTGCAACAGCTGCCCACAGAACCTTCTCCTGAGCCACGTTGGAAGCACTGATCACTCCTCCTCTTGCACATCATTTGGCCAGGAAAAAGCAAGGGGTGATGAGATGAAGGGGACTTGTGAAGGGAGTAAGGCACTCAGGAGTTGTCTCCAGACTAAGGGTACAGCCAAGGAAGTACAAAAGAAGGAGTTGGAATTGTCAGCAAGGAAACACAGAAACTGTCCATGAGTCACCCACAGCACTGGAAAGAGGAGAATGACTTCTGAGCTCTTCCTAGACATAAGCAGCCATCCCTGGGCTTTCTTTACAACATCAGTGAAAGGAAAACATATGAGGAAATACATGTATGAGAGGATTTGTGGTTATTAATTGGCCTGAGCTCATCACAGGAATGTAAGAGGTTTCAAACCTTCATCATGCAGAGAAAATGGGTCACATCATTGTGCACACCTGCAGTGGAAGGTGCATTTTCAGTGGCACTGGATAAACAGGCCCCTGACATTCATTTCAAAAGCAGCATCAGAAACAGCCACTTCCGTGGAAAATGATCATAAACAGGGAAAGGCTGACAGAGAAAAACTTAAAACAGGAGACTTCGAGATGCAAAAGCAACTTCCCAATGGCAAGTCTGCCAGCAAACTCTCTCCCAAACACATCCCAGCCATATCCAGCCTGACTCTGAGCCCCTGCAGGGTGCAGCCCCAGGCAGAGCTGCCGGGCTGGGAATCACTGGGAGGCTCCAGTGGCTGAATCCTGCCTGTCTCACAGCTCAGGGACAGCTTTGCTGGGTCCCTCTGTGCCAAATTGCCAGCTCCAGCTTACAAAGGCAGAGATCTGGCAAAGGGGCTGGATTTGCTGAGCAGTGCTTTGGGAACTTCAAACCGAAAATGAGTCAGAGAAGAGAAAGTGTGAACAAAGCAACAAAGGTAAAGGAGCAGCTGGAGATCAGCCAAGTGCTCCTGAAGGATACCCTAAAAATGCCACGCATTGCTGAGTGAGTGGGACACAACGCAGGGAAAACCCTTTTTATAGTAAGATCTTCTAAAGAGTGGGAAAGGAGGGGCTCTGGAGCTTGGCAGTTAATGGAGTTTGGGCACAGAAGCCAATCCATGGCTGGGGCCACTCGCTTCCCTGCTATCCCAAAAAGTGGGAGTCACTTTTTAAATAGCTTTGGCTAAGCCCTTGAAGTTTTTGGGAGGGAAATGTTTTTTATTATTGGTTGTCATTAGTGCCTGAGTAAGTAAACACTCCCACCCACTCCTGTTCTGGAGGCAGCGTGAAACAGGAGAGAACCTGCTACACGATTTCAGGAAAAAGCCCGGCTGTCTCCAGTGTTTTACTCTTGCATGCAGCGCTGGTGGCTGTTCTGTTCTGCAGGGATCCTCTCCGAAAGATTTCAGTCTGGGCTGGGATTAGGCTGCTTTCTGCTTGGCTGAGTGACTTGCCTTGGATGAAGAACATGACAAGCAGGGTAGGAGGCACAGGATGCTCTGCACATGTCCCCTCAGCTCCGGGTGTTTCCTCGTGGAAAGGCACCAGATGCCAGTGCCAGATCCGCGGCGGGAGCTGCGCTCCGGAATCTGAGCGCTCTCGGAGTGCTCGTGTGGCCTGGAGAATGTGCTCACAGCAGGGGCAAGGCACAGGCACAGGCCAAGTTTAATATTGATTTTAGCACTGCTCGACAGATTAGGCCAAACCAGAATAATCCCTGCACTCCAAAATGGGGAGGAGTGGGCGGATTTCCTGGAGTTCTCTGCTCAGGACACCCAACTCCTCCATGGGGTAATGGATATTTGAGAGGGGGACGCTGCACAGCAGCCCCTGAGCTCCCTGCACAGTGGCTCTGCTGGAGGGAGCTCCTCTTCCTGCTGCTCTCAGCTCTGGGAATAGCCAGGGAATTGATGGAGAGGGTCAGGGCGGTGCCAGGCTGGACGGGAGGCTTCCCCCAGGACTAAAGGATACCTGTCACCCTCCGGAGGAGGCTGAAAAATGGTTTGGAAACTCTGTGTCTATAAGTCTTTTGCTGCAGAAATCAGGCCATTAGTCAGCCTCACACTCAGGCTCAAGGGGAGGAAAATCTCTCTGTGCTAAAAAGCTGTAAAAAGCAATTATTATCGATATTATTCCCTAATCATTGCAATATTGCAGGACGGATACTGCAGCAAACCTGGTTTGTAGGAACTGGGCTGACAACAGCATGTTGGGATTGTGCTCCAAAGGTACAAGATAAATTAGATTTGTATAGAGCAGTAATATAATGAATAAAAACGTTAAAAGATGAAAATAATGCAAGTCACATTATTAAAAATCTGTAAAGAGCACAGCAAGAGTGCAGATGGATGTCACATCAGGATTTTGGAAAAAGGGGGGGAAATGGAATTGAGAAATGGGGGACAGGTAGTTGGGAGAATGTATTTTTTAAAAAGGCAAGTGCAGGTAGAGTCTTAACAGCAATTTTACAAGTGTTTAAGCAGGTTAAAAAAGAATCAAGGCTTTAATCTGCTGAGGTTCTTTCGAAAATCCTACTAGGATTTCTTCTCAAGATGTGTAACTACCCTAAAAAATCTGGCCCCAATCATTCAAGGAAATTGAATTATTTTCTAGAATAAGAGTTGCCTCGCAGTCACACTGAAGTCTCTATGCAGTTATCAAATTAAAATAAAACGAGCATGGAAAGCAAATAAAATGAGGGTATTTGATGAAGCAACTCCCTCATAAATACTCTTACAACAAGGACACAAACACAGCCCGAGTGCTGACTGACTCTGCTGAACCCCTGGGAGTTTGCCCAGGCTGCAGTTCAGGTCAGAATCTTCTGTGGCAAGAAAAGCAAGGAAGGAAAAGGTACGGCTGGCATCTCATTTCTCATGTGCTGCTGAGCAGAGCAGCAGCTGATGAAGAACAAAACTCCAGGCACAGATGAGGGGACAGAGGCAGGGAAGTCTCCCAACCCACAGGCAGAGCTAATGACTCCTTACCCAGCATGTCCCTACATCCCATCCCAGGATTCATCTCCTTTGTTCAACCTTTCCCTGCCGCGACAGGCAGGACCCCAAGGGAGAGGTGGGTTGGTTACTGGGGCCATGGTCCTTTCTGGTGACACCTGGTCCATAAAATAGGCCAACAGCCACCCTGAGGTGCAGCAGAGCCGACCTCTCCTCCCTTCCCAGCACACCCCCGCCACCTCCTGCTCCCCATCCCTGCCTCGGCACTGTCCTGGCACAGCTCCCCCGAAGCCAAGGAGGCACAGACACACCTCACTGCTCCTCTGGATGCCACACGCTGCCCCAAAACCACGCACCCCCGAGCAGTGCCCGGGCTGCGGTCAGGCAGATGTGCCCGGGGGTCTGCGAGCTCCCGGCAGAGGCTCCTCCCCAGCACGGCAGCCCGAGCACCCTGCGAGGAGGCAGTTGCTAAGGTAACTACTTTGTTCCTTTGAGAGAAAAGCCAAGTAAACAAGCATGTAAATAGACTTAAGAGCCACGTAAATTGTTGGTGAACCTATTCTGGTTACCTTGACGATAAAGTATGACTCTTCCAGGATTGAAACTTTCTTTGGCGTGTAGAGAATATAACACACTGTGATCTCAGGCAGCTACAGCTGGGGGTTCAACTGCTCCCTTTCCACGATACCCTCTCTGCAGGATGTGCAGACATCCCGGGTACCTGAGGCACTTGGTGCACCCATCCCCACATCCCAGAGGCGCCAGGGAGGCGGTCCCGGAGCGGTTTGCTGCCTCCTGCTCACGCTGCAGCTTTGTCCCGGGGCTCTGCCCTGGGCCGGCCGCTCCCACTCACGTGCAGGGGTTGCACCCAAAGGAGACAACGAGACTTGCTGGTTTTGCTTGCCAAGCACAGCAGAGGAATTCCCAGGATGAGCTCATCCCTGGAAACGCCAGGGATGAAGCACCGGGCGATGCTCCGGGGGTGTGGGAGAAGCCCTGACTCCAACACAAGCAGGGATTCGTTGCCCAGACACCAGCTCGGCTTCCAAGGCACTGAGGTTGTGTCCGTGCTTCCAGCTGCTCCCACAGCCCACAGGACCATCCAAACCTTTCCGAGGGAAGCCCCTGCCCACCCACTCAGCCTCCCTTGCTGGCTGAGCCAGCCCGGAGCACCGGGGATGCGATGGGGCTCTTTATCCCTCTCCCGGCTGCGGGAACAGAGCCCTCGGTGCCTAAGCAGGAGAGGGATCTGGAGCTGCCACAAATGACATCAGGCAGCATAACTATTTCAGCCCTGCCAGTCCTCAGCAGGGGTCACAGCTGACAGCAGACTTAATAAAATTGGCTGGGGTTGGGTGACTAAAATGAAACATCTCAGCTGAAAAAAAAGGCAAGATTGAGGCTCATTCAAGAGCTTTCTCCTCACACAGTTAAGGGAGAGCTTCACTACAATTGACAGCTAATTCAGTACACATCTCATAATATATTATCTCCCCAGCTCTATGACAAGTCTAGTGAGCAAGATGCAAATGAACACTTAGGCAGGTAAGTTCTTAATGTCACTTTGAGACTCAGCACAGCATCACTGTCTTCTCCATCCAGTGGATGAGTTCGTGGTGATGGAGCAGTTGTGGGAAGGTAACAGCAGGATGGCAGAGGAAATGGAAGGTAAAGGAGGTTAATTTATGGAAATTATCTGGGTCATGCAGTAAGTAGGACATGTCACGCACAGCTTTAAAAGTACAATAGTAATTTATTTGGGAGCTGATTCTCTCAATAGATAGTCAATGAGGGTTATCAGGAGTCAGGTAATTGTTTTGATCTCCTCATCACAAAATGAACTGCAGCATCCTTGAATGGATGCAGCAACTTCCAGAGGCCCCAAGAGTAGGGGGAAAAGTTTGGCTGGGTGGGGCAGTGCCACGTGAGGAAAGTGTGGGGTCCTGCTGCACTTCATGGCAGCCTGGATGTCACTGGCATTATCACTGGGATTATCACTGGGATTACTGGGAGGGCAGAGGGTTTGGAACATTCAAGGATCAATGAAGACTAAAAAACTCAGAGGATTTTATCACTTCAGATGTATTTGGGATTTAGGAGGTGTGGGGTAATAAATTCTATACAAAGAGGCAAAACAGACTCAGACCTTCCCTATTAGTTAGGAATCCATTAATATCTCCTTGTTATAAATGGTACAAATGAAAAACTGGGAGGGGGGGTGGGTTTGTTTTCCTCTTTTCTCCCCTTTATTTTTCCCTTTTACTGCCCCAGTTGAAACACAAAGGCTGCACTGCCTGCAGAGCATTTTCCATGCGAGGAGCAGGGAGGGCAGGGAGAGGCGAGGGGCACAGACGGCACCAACGGGGAGCCCAGATGGAAGTGCCGGGGGGACGCCCCGGGCTCTGCGGGATCCCGAGCGCTTCCAGGCCCGGGAAATTCCTGGGAGCACCTGGCTGGGAAGTGCTTCATCAAACCCAGCAGCTCCGTGCCCTGCCGTGCCTGTGGATGGACCTGCTCTCCGTGGATTCTCTGTAAGAAACCTGCAACCCTCAGCACTGGTTCAACAGAAAATACTTTCCATTTTTAATTCTTAAGCAATTAGTTAAATCAATCCAAAAGGCTGCGTGAACAGCCTTGCACTGCTGAAAAATAGACATTTTTCAGTTTAGTTCAACTTGACTCTATTTTTTTAATGTTTAAATCAATCCTTCCACAGGAGTGTCTGTACAGCCACAACTGGCAGCAGTATTTAAAATAAAAATCTTTCAGCTGTATCCTTTAGCTTCATCTCTCTCTTCAGAAGAGCTGCTCATCTATCAGAGCATCATAATTCCAAATTTTCCTGACTTAATTGGTTTGTTCTGTGATGCTCTCAGAGAAAATAAATTACAGTTTCTATTTTTTTTTTAATGAACTGACCACAAATTTGTAATGAGAATATATTTGGCAAAGCTAAAAGGATGGATCAGGATATCTTTAATCAGTTTTTAATTACAGAAGCCAGTGACTCAAAACCGTTAGTACCTGACTTGGTTCCTGCTTGGACCTGATTCCTGCCCCCTCCTCCAGGCTCTGATGTGACCAAAGGCAGACAGCACCAGGAAAATTCCAAGGAGTTTTTTAATCCCAAACACTGAAATACTGATGGTTTCTGACACAGCAACACAGGCTGCTCAGCATTTGGAATATATCTGATAATTTTTCATCACTCCTTGGCTCTTAAGGTCAGGAGATTCCCTACAAATCCCAGTTTCTCGTGTAAGAGCTGATTTTTCTGGCCACTGGGATTGCAGGTTGGTATTGAAATGGAAGGTGATGAAAATAACTATTTTTGCAGTGGCATTTTTGAATATTTTATCGTTTCTAAGGAATCAGATTCCTGGTTCTCTCCTTCTCTCTTTAAGCAGCTCCTCGTCCCTGCCTGTTACACTTGTTGCAAAACCTGCTCGGAGATTTGAGCTGCTCCTGCAGAGCTCGGCCTCTTCCCCTGATCCTACTGAACCACAGGAAGAAAATCAGCAAAGGCACTAAAATCGCCCAAAAAATCCTCTTCTGCCCAAAAAAGTGCCTAAGAATACCCACAGGAACAGTCCAGACTGCTGATGAACTTTTTTGGTTCTCGTGTTAACATAATTTGAGCTGAAGATAAACCCCAACTCAATTCTGTGCTTGCATGACAAATATAAATTGAGCATGGAGCTTGGAAACAATTAATTTAAAGTAATAATTTGTATAAACATCCTAACAAAATTTTAAAGGGTATTAAACACCCTGTTTTATAAACATAACACTTAATTTGAAAAAAAAAAGAGAAACATTTAGAAGGTAACGCATTTAGGATAAGTGCACAACACATGAAAATAATAAATGAAATTTTCCCAGTTTAGAAAATGAATGTAATTAATTAACATTTAAATTACATTTTTAATTGCAATCATACCCTCCCAGGGGACTCATAAGGGACCATAATTGCAATTAAAAGCATGTGGATTAGATAATAAAACAATGCAGAGTGTCTGAAATGTGCGATTTAAAATGGAAAGCAGACATTGTTATCGGCACATCTAACTTAATTGTAGCCATAAAGCAAATGTGCTGTACAAAATAAAATTCACATACGGGAACATTTAATTCTTGAATCTCTTAAAGGGGACACGCTTGAGAGCACATTTTATGACAGGTTCTGTTTGAAACGGCCCTTTAAGGCTTTAGTATTCAGGGATAGTGCTTTAATGTTTTTGCATTAATAAAAGCATAGCTGAATGTTCCTATTAAAATACACAGATACATTTAAGTAAGAGATGAAACTGAGTGCCTGGAATTTAAGTTGCAGAAGGCATAATTATATCAGGAACACATTTTTCTTTGTTCTGCTTTGTTTTAAAATTGCCTTTGCCAGGGGAGAGTTGGAGAGGCTCTGTATTTCCAGGGTGGGAATGACCAGGAGAAGGTGGCTGATAAATTGGTATTTACTGGGCAGACACAGATGTGCTCCACCTTCAGCGTGGTCACCTCCCAGGCCAGTGCAGCCTCACAGGAATATTGACATCCTGGTTTTCCTGGTGCTGCACTGCTGCTTTTTGATAAATACTGACGATTTTAGCCTTTAGTGGCACTAATTCCTCATTTCCCACAAACTTCCACTTTATCTTTTTTGTTCCTGTGCTGGGCACTGGTGAGGTCACACCTCGAGTGCTGTGTCCAGTTCTGGCCCCTCACAAGGACATGGAGGGGCTGGAGAGTGTCCAGGGAAGGGAAGGGAGCTGGGAAAGGGCTGGAGAATTCCTGAGGGAGCTGGGAAGGGGCTCAGCTGGAGAAAAGGGGGATCAGAGGGGACCTTGTGGCTCTGCACAATTCCCTGACAGGAGGGGGCAGCTGGGGGGGATTTGGGATCAGGGAACAGGGACAGGAGGAGAGGGAACGGCCTCAGGCTGGGCCAGGACAGGCTCAGGGGGGAATCAGCAGGAATTTCCTCACGGAAAGGGTGATCAGACCTTGGAACTGCCCAGAGAGGTTTGGAGACCCCAACCCTGCAGGTGTCCAAGGAATTCCTNACCCCAACCCTGCAGGTGTCCAAGGAATTC
>VZRX01002422.1:0-58249 GCA_013398075.1 Notiomystis cincta
AATGGATAAGACTGGAAGGGACAACCAGAAGTCATCATTTAGATGCCTTGTAAGACAGAGACATCAGGAAAAATAAGTAACATGGTGAGCCAAAAGATCATTTTGCTTGGGGTTTGAGGTTATTGGAGATTTGAGAATACGAACACCTACATTTCATTGCAACCTGAAGCTCATTAATAAACCTTTGAGATACTGGTCATAAGTCTGTTGAAAATTGAGAACTAATTCTAATCCTCCTCATAATCACAGAATTATAGAATGGCTTGGCTTGGAAGGGTCCCTTAAATCATCTGGTTGCCATTTCCCTGCCATGAGTAGGGACACCTTCCACTAGATAACATTGCTCAGAAGACCCATCCAACCCAGCCTTGGATCCCTAATGGATGGTCTCCCTCTAATTTAACAATTTTGGAAGACCTTTTTTGGGACTTTTTCGCCTTTTTTTTTTTACTATAAACTAACCTGTGTCTCATGTGTTAAAACCAGCTCTATCAACTGGCCAAAATACTGGGCAACGGTGGTGAGTGTTTCATTAACACAAGATTTCATGGACTTCAGTATCTCTTCATCTTCAGCCTGTAAGCACCTGAAAAGAAAGAGACAGGAAAGGGATGAAGGAAAAAAAGATGCAAACAGACCTGATTGTTAGAGGTGAGGCCTGTGTTAATTACAGGATATAATGGGAATTCAGCAGTTCACAAATCATTGTCCTTGTGCATACTTTAATCAAAGCTTTGTCTATACGGAGTAAATACACCAGGAAAGGATAACAGTGGACACTACCGGATAATTTTGAGATCACAGTTTACTCCACAGACTGCAGGCCAAATTTTACTGCAGATGCTGTGTGTTTATACAGCATAACACTGCTCTTTTCCAGTTATGCTGAGTTCCAATCACTCTTGGATGCCTGCATTTCAACTGCAGCAGTGCATATCCAGCCATATCCACCAATGACAGGTTTTCAGTAATTTTCATTTCTTTGCCATCTTTGTCATAGTTTAATGATAGCAGGATAAGGATGAAGAAAGAAATGTGTGTCCAGATGAGTTAAACAGCATAATTAAAAATAAAATTTGGCCCTCTATACAGAAAGATACATAAAGCATCTTTCCAGAGTTAGTATAGTTATCCTGTAGCCAGTGACATTTGGCCATAATTGAAGAGATGAGATAAATGTGGAAAACTTATTACAATTCAAATAAAATATCTAATACTTCCTCACAGAAAGGAGTTCATTTGAATTGTCAAAACATCTTCCACCCAGGCAGGCCACTGTAATGGAAAATATAGTTTGGGTGATCAGCCTCTCTACCTGCACACAGGTCACCTTTTCAGCTTTACCTGTCTGTCAGCCACCTATATCAATTTTTTGTCAAAAAGACAAGAACAGAGAGGGCTGATTTGGGGCAGACACTTTGAGACTGAAGTTCATTATTAAATCAGTGTGTCTCACAGTAGAATATAAATAATATAATGTGCAGGTTTGGCAAAAAGAAATAGTGCTGAAAAAAATTTTATTTCCTGATAATTAGATAGTGGGGTTTTTTCCCCCTGATGATATCCCTGAAACAGAATGACTTGAACAATGTTTAAAGTAAATCAAAGAAAGAGTGATTGAACTATGCTGGAGGAAATGGGTAACTTATGTTAGAAAGTGGAAATAGCATGAGAGGAATTACAGAGATTTTTATTTTCCAGTCTCAGCGTTCCAGAGATGAGTAAGCCTATACCTACAGTTTAAAAGAATGTGTATTTACTTTGGTTTGATTTGCAATACATGGGTCTCTTCATACAGGAACACACAGTACAACAGTCTCACAATCCAAGTTTTCACACCAGCTGAAATCTTGACTCCCCAGAACTAGAAGGGAACTTTGTCACCAATATCTCTCACAGCCAGACTTTCTCCCTTATTGTCTAAAAGTCCTGAAAAATACACTTGCATGCAGTTTTGCACCTGTGTCAGGCTCTTTGTGCAACAGCAGATCCCATCTTTCACTAGGATGCAGTTTAGGCAAAAGCAACTCACTTCACCCACCAGAGATTAACATTTAGAAAGCCTTGCAGAGTTACAGTGGTCTAGTTCAACAACTGGGGGTGCCCACGGATTTGTGCTTCTCATTAGAAGTTCTACAACATAATAAAACAGCAAAACTAGTATTTCAACTACAAAATTTAAGTTACCTTTCTGTGAATGCTGTAAATTCTGAACACTTGTTTATTAAAAGTTTTTCAAGCTGCAGAGAGAGAAAGAAAAAGTGGTTTTAAAGTTATATCCATACATGTAATTCCTTTACAAAAATTAATAATCCTTGTGTGTTAACTGAAAACCCTCTCAAAACATAATGTTTCATACGAACATCCTTCATCTACTTTTCTGAATAAAACAGGTAGAGATAAAACTGAGGTTAATTCAAAAAGTAGCATTTTCTGTATTTTAAATGCAAAGGAACTCACAGATCGGGTGCCAAAATACTTTAGTCCTGTAGTCCTCAAAAGCAAAACATTTTTTCAGTGCAATTTATCAATGTTATTAACATTCAGAATCAAGCCTATGACAAAATAGGATCAAAAATAAGTTGAGAACATTTCCATTGCTGAAAAAGTCTTAAACAAGGAACCAGTATCAGTACGTAAGGACTTCTTACGCACAGTTTAAAGCAAGTTTTAGTTGTTACAATAAAATAAAAATTTTAAAAAGTGAGAGAAACCTGACATCAGGTAAGGCTTCATCTTACCTGGTGCATTTCTTCTGAAGAGCTCCTGGTGAAGGTGTTGTACTCATTGATCATGGACCGCACGTGGCAGTTGACTCTCACCGTCATGCTGTGCACCCTCTGCCACCTGTTCTTCTCCAGCTTCTGAGCAATCCTGGTCAGCTCCGTGCTTATGATCCAGGCTCTCTTCAGCAGAAGCTGCAGGTTATCACAAGTGCTGTACTGTGAGGAAAGGATGAGTTCATTTTGTTCATCCTTCTCAATGCTGATGGGCTTGGACTGGAGGATGCACATACATTCGCAGTCTGTCATCAGCTTCAGGTCTTCCATCCATCGCTGAACGGAGTCCACCTGGATGAGGTGCATGCTGGAAGGCACAGAAACAGAGGGAAGAATGAGGTAGGGCAAAACAACCTTAAAATAACCACCAGCAACACCATACAGCTGCATCCTCTCCTAGGTTGCAACTGATTGACAAAACAACAAATAATTGAGCAAACAATTTGCTTGTAGTAACACAGTGAGACATTTAACTCTTTATTCCAAAAACAGGTTCTGGATTTCTAATTGTTTTTACACCATATGCTCTGAAAATTCAGCGGATATTAGAGATAAACAGAAGTTCAGACTATGATTTTGGGGAAAATGTTTCTTGTACATTCAGAGTTTAATGTGGAGAAGAAGCAAAGCTATGAAGGTGTTTACTTGTTGTTTATGGGACTGTTAAGTTTCTCTGGGCACTTGGCCTCTCAAGTGCTTAACACAAAATTTTACCTTGCAGCATCTCTCCAAAGCCCTTCCAAACTTACACAGGCAAACCACGACAGTGAACAATGCTGCCAGCAGTATCTATTTGTTCCAGGTCATAATCCCTTAAAACTCAGCTGGATTCTACCTCCTGACCAGACCTTCCCCCTTATCTCTCACTGCTCTCCATACAATCTGCACACTGAATTTCAAAGCAAATTTTTTACACTACAACAAACATGGCATGAACCAGCAAGGCTGAAAAGCTCCTTGACAAGTGCACCCTGACACAAGGGCATTGAGCCTGCATTTTGTGCCCTTGCACCCTCCAGTCAGTAACATTTGGCACCTGAGGCAGAAGTTGCACTGATTCTGAGCTCATCTTTTTGAGGGATCACAAAGTTCTTGAAATGAGGATGTCTACATTTTTTTCTTATGAGGTGCCCAAGTCCTAATAAAAATATCTTAATCCTAGCCATACTAAAGGTTTCCAAAGAATTGAAAATGGAAAGTAAAGAAGAAATTATATTAAGTGAACTCAAGAAAAAATGGATTAAACTATTTTTTTCAAACTTCTATTGGTATCCTACCGGTAGTCTGACAGTGTGGTGGATTGTTGCCTACCTTCTGGATACCTGTGCAGATTTCTATGATGATATATCAGAAAGGGCAAAAAGAAAGTTTGTATTATAGTCCCCATTCTTTTAATTCAGATATTGATTTATTACAGCTCAGCAGTAACATTCTGTGCTGTTCTATAAAGCCCTACTGCTAGAATAAAATCTGCAATTACATTAGCTATGCTAGGGAGGACCAGGTGGAAGCCTTTTTCAATTCTTGTGCTTCCATTTATACAGTGAGCACCAGCTGAACTCGAGAAATCTCCTGCCAGACCACTCCAGTAATATTCCATAAATAAACAAAATGTATTTACATACACAGGAAAAGGAGGCTCACCTCAAGCATCATTTCATGTAAATTGACAGCAAACAAGATACAAGAGATCAGTTTCATTGATCCAATCTCCCTTTTCACAGTATATGATGAAACTACTTTTAATTTCGAACTTTACAGGCTATTTCTATTTAAGGTCTTTATTTCACTTATCTCTGAATATTGTGTAATTGCATTTCATGATCGATTGAGGCCCACTTTCTTCTTGCTATGTGTAGTCTCTTTATTGCCTTTTTGGATCTGAAGCAAGGTTTCCTAATAAACAAAAACAACAACTTTAGAAGTTTGAGACCATGATTTATGACAATGTGCATAGTTTGCATGCAGAACTGGATAAACTCTTTTGACACAGAGTAATGTATCTTTCATTTCCAAAGTGCACTGTGATAATTGATTAAATCTCTGTTTACTAAGTAGAAATAAACTTCTACATTATAAATTCACATGGACAAAAATCTAGAATAGAAAGTTAATGAGGAAAAAAAAACAAGAAAAAAAAAAGAAACCCAAAAAAAGGTTATGTTTCCTTTAGTCTCAAAAGCCATTCCTCACTCTAAAGAGAAAAAAATATAATGAGTACAAAAAAAAATATGTTAAAGAAACTCTCCTTGTTTGCTTCTGTTCCTACTAATTGCCAGAAGTACAATTATAAAATGTAGGATATTCTTTCACTGAAACTTAGTATTCCTTAACTGACAACAAGAGCAAAAACAATACCATTCGTCTCCTTCCAGAGGAACACAGAAAACTCCCCTTGCTTACTATGTCAGCTTTTCTGACACTGTCCTTTAAATTAGACATACATCATTATCACTCAAATGAAATACATAAATTATTCACCCTCATCCAAATCTCACTGTATTTAGAGAAAAATCTTCTTAAGCATTCCGCAGATTAATTTGTAGACTCAATTTTTACATGTTAAAATAAGGAAAGCAAAAAAGTGTTTTCAATCCTAATTAGCTATTAAGAATCATATTCCAGATGGCATTTACTGAACTCAAAAAACAAGTTGTAAATTTCCATTTTGTCTCCCCATTACTGAAAAAAAAAATCTACACGTACAAAATAAAAACAACCATAATGGTTCAGACAAAAAAATCCAAACAAACTCTGTTTAGCCCATTATCCTGGTCCCAACATGCCCATTAGGAGATGCATAAGGAAAGATTATAAGAAGTGTGGCAAGTGCTGAGCAACCCCTCCTTCCCATCTTCTGGCAATTAGTGGTTTAGGAACTTCCTCAGCCAGAAGTTGCATCTGAGCAGGATGTTTTCACAATTCATGAAACAAAAGTAACCATTAATCCCTTTTTGAACTCAGTTAAACTTTTGGCCTTTGCAACATTCAGTGGCAGTGTCTCACACTGTTTATTTTTTGTATGAAAAAGTGTTTCTTATTGTTTGTTTTAAACTTGCTGCCTGGAGACATGAACACAAACACTTTAGTTGCTATATTCTAAGAGATGCTGTTAAAGAAATGATGGTTCTGTATTCACCCTCTTCATGCAATTCATTATTTTATTTGCTCTACCCTTCTTCTCTAGGTTTATTTCCATGGTAGAGAAACTATCTAGTCTGTCCTCTCATAGACATTATTCCAACCCTCTGATCATTCACTTACTCTCTCCACCTTTTCAAAAAGCTTTTTCCAGTTTCCTTATGTCGCAAGATGGTGGGAAAAAGAGGACACAATATACAAGATTCAGGTAAATTTATACATTTGAAAAACATTTTTTTGCACAGTCCCTTTTTTCCAACAATTCTTAAATTAAATTTTTTTACTAAAGTGTTTTCCAGAAGGCTATTTCATTTTTACATTTCTGAAAATATATTTACTTTGATTTCAGAATCTTTTCCATGAGTGATAATACATAATGGAGAGTTCAGTACTCTACACATGTGATGAAAGAAATTGTGCTTCAGTTCCCTTTCCCTCCTCACATGCATTACTTTATGTTCATTAACACATAATTTCTTCTAGCATTTTACAGTCTTGTATTGTCCTGCTTTTGTAACTATTTTTCAGGCCATTAAATACATTAAACAAGATTTTCTCAGGCATAAGAGACCTTACTTGTGTGATTTTCCACAGTTTTCTCTAATTTAGCAAAAGTACCTGGTTAACTGGCTGAGACTCTGATGTTTGTAGAATCATAGAATCATTTAGGTTGCAAAAGGCTTCTAACAGAATCAGTTCCAACCATTAACCCAGCACTGCCAGATCCATCACTTAACCATGTCCTTAAGTGCCACTTCTACACAGCTTTTAAATACCTCCAGGGATGGTGACTCAAATACTTCCCTAGGGAGTCATTCCAGTGCTTGACAACACTTTCAGTGAAGAAATTTTCCTTAATTTTCATTCTAAACCTCCCTTGGGGCAATCTGGGGCCATTTCTTCTTGTCCTATCATGGGTTACTTGGGAGATCGGTCCCCACCTTGCTCCATCCTTTTTCAGGCAGAAATAAAAAGACATATGTTCCTCCTCAACCTCCTTTTCTCCAGGCTGAAGACCCCCAGCTCCCTCAGCTGCTCCTCACAGGACTGGTGCTCCAGCCCCTGTCCCAGCTCCATTTCCCTTCTCTGGACTCTCTCCATCCCCTCAATGTCTGTCTTGCAGTGAGGGGCCCAGAGCTGCACACAGCACTCGAGGTGTGGCCTCAGCAGTGCCCAGCACACGGGAAGTCCCTGCCCTGATCCTGCCAGACGCAACACTCATGCAAGCCCTGAGCAGACAGTTTCTCCAGGGGAATGTTGTGGGAAACATTGTCAAATTCTTTACTGTAGTCCAGGCAGACAGACAGACATCTACAGCCTCTCCTTCTCCTCTTCAGAGATCAGGTTGGTCAAGGAAAACCTGCCCTTCCTGAACCCACATCTGATTCCTCTAGTTGCCCAGGATGTGCTGTATGATGGCACCCAGGGTCACCTGCTCTGTGACTTTCCCTGGCACTGAGGTCAGGCTGACTGGGCTACAGCTCCCCAGATTCACCTTCCAGCTCTTCTGGAAGACAGGTGTCACACTGGGACCTCTCCGTACAGCCAGGTGTGCTGGTAAATGATGGAAAACGGCCCAGTGAGTTCTTCTACCAGGACTCTCAGTATCCTTGGGTGGATTCCATCCAACCCATAGACTTTTTTGATCAGTTGCCCGGTCTTCCAGGTCAGGGGGCTGAGAAGCTGGAGAACAGCTGATCTTCCTATTAAAGACTGAGGCAAGAAGGCATTGGATACCCTGAGCCTTTTTCCCATCATCTGGCACCATGTTTTCCCCCCACATCAAATAAAGGAAAAGGTTCTCCTTAGCCTTCTTTTTGTTGCCAATGTATTCATGGAAACCTTTCTTATTGTTTTTTACAGTAGCAGCCAGATTAATTCTGGTTGGGCTTTAACCCTTCTAATTTTCTCCCTGCATAACCCCATGGCATCCTTGTAGCTCTCATGGGTTGCTCTCCCTTTCTTCCAAAGGTGATAAACTTGCCTTTTTTTCCTGAATTCCAGCCAAGGCTCCCTGTTCAACCAGGCCAGCCTCCTTCCCCACCAGCTCATCTTTTGGCACATGAGTCTGCTCCTGTGCCTCTAGGAGTTCCTTCTTGAAAGGAAGATGTATAGATACATAGATGGATAGTAGTTACCCACTACTTAAAATTGCCGAATTTAGTACACCGTGGCATATTGACAAAAAAATAATTTATCTAGACTTTACATTATAAAAGCAGCATTTAATATAAAAACAGTTGTAAAAATAACTCAATGCAAAAAGAAAATTCAAGAGAAAGTCTCCAACATTTCTTAAAAGTCATTCTGTTTTAATTAAGGTTGTAAAGTATTTGCCACAGTTTTCAAGAGCACACAACTGAACTTGAGTAACAAGCAATTTGAATACTCTGAATTCTAGTGTGCTTGCCAAAACACATAGTCTTTTAAAAATTGTGTAATTTTGACAAAATCCTCTGGTGTCACTGGCTGAGGCCAGCTTAGAGCAACAGCCTGTTAGAAGTGTATTACTTCAAAAGATGTTGGGGCCTTTTTTCATACAGATGTTTCTGCACTACACTACACATTGAAGGCAAATTTCATACAGGGTAAAGACATTAAAAAATACTTCTATTTAAAATATCTAAGAAAATATATATGATATTCAAAGTTCTGCTACCAGAATTTCTCTTCTTTTTTCCTGTTATTATTTTTCTTTTGCTATTTTCAATCATCCCTTAAGTAGTTTGTTAACTAACGAATCAAGATTTTTAGGATAGACAAGATGGATTGATATCAAAAGGATTGATCTCTCTCATGTTGGTGTTACATGGATACAAAAGTCAAGAGTTAATAACTAGATCATTTGTTTAAAAATTCCAGCTTGAAGCTCTTTACCACCATTTTACTGGCAGCACATACACTTCTGTTTTAAATTGCAAATGCTATCATGAAAAAGAGTTATACCTCCAATTTAGCACAGAGTTTCACTAAGTGCAAAAGTTTCATGTTTTATAACATTGTGTCGAAGTCTGAGCTGATCAATTCCCGTGAATAATTCCAGTGGTCGTATTTATACAGTAAAGACTTCTGCTCAGTCAAATTATGTTTTCAAGGCTTCTTAGCCTTTTTATCCATTTTCACCTAATATGACAGATTTATTACCAATCCTAATGATAGCATTTAGTACTGCTTCCAGAGAAGCCTATGGTAGAAGTCAATGCCAAATCTTACAACTACGTTCAAATTTATTATTCTAATTAGTGGTAGGTAATTAATTGGCAACAAACAACTTATTGAATGAATTTAGCCCCCTCTTTGAACATAAATAATCTCTAATTTTTTTCTAATTCATCTTTTGAAAATTATTCATGGGTATGCAATATACCCAGGGCCAATTTCCACATCAATACAATGGCCAGCAGAACTCAACTCTCAGTGGAAGGAGAGAGTGAAGAGCCATAGAGACAGTGCTCATTTATCTTCAATTGCTTTACATGACATTAATCACATAAAAGAGCCCTGTAGATACATGATATTGTATTTGCACTGATTTTGGAAAAAAAATTGTGGAGCTAGCTGGAGAGATAGCTTAAAACACACAGAGTAGCTGTAAGGTAGATAAGAATCAGATTCCTGGTTTTTAAGTGATTGCACTTACTGTGTAGATCATTCCTAAGGTAATAGAATCCTACAAATATTTAGGTTTTGTAACTGATGCAGCGAGTAAAAGTACAGCCAGATGGTTTGCAGGGTAATCTTTTTTTCCCCTTAATTTTACCTATTTTTTTCCCAGTGGACCACTAGCAATCCAGCTTCACTGTGACAAAAGGTGACTTTAGTGTGAATTGTTTAAATCTTTAGAACACATGGATAAAAGCTAGTTCCTAGGTTTTAAAAAAGTTAACAAGCTATACTGAAATGGTTATTTTCATTTGCCTCAGTGATTACTCAATTTTTACAGTTACCAAAGTCTAACAACTTCCCCAAATTAAGTCAGTAACAGATAATGCAAACTACAGCCCTAAAACATTTCTCACAAGTAAACAAGGAAAGGTGCACTGTATCCAGTCAGCTGTCCCAAAGTGTTTTGTGGAAGGCAGAATTTTGTTAGCCAGCAGTGATTGCCCTTAGACATTTTAACATTTCCTTTTACTTTAGGAGTGGGTTTAAACAGCAAAGAAGTAATAGAGATATAACCACTATAGGAAGCACTGTGCCAATGGGCAGAATACATAAATATTGGCATCAAAACTAGAATTACTCAAAGATCACCAGTGTAGAAAAGCCTATAAAGAAAGTAAAAACACTGTAAGCACTTGTAATATATAAGGTATGATGTGTGAACATGCCATTGTTTCATCAGGCCTCTTTAAAGGGCCATAGAAATAATTTGATGTTAAATGCTGCACCAGCGTTCTCCTCAGATCTTTACGTTTTTCTGAGAAATCCTCACAGTAAGTTGTCCCTCTAAAAATATCTGGATATATTATACCAGCCTGGAATTGCTGGGACACTACAGAACTTGAGGAAGTCACTCTGTAAAACCACTGACTAACTCAGCTTGCTGATTGGTTTATGTAAAGTCTAGGGTAAACTTATCATAATCTAATTTTCTATACGTGGGTATGGTTTAAGTAGGTCCAGTCCCACCCAGCCTCCCTCAGCTGAAGGGATACTGAGGCACAGTTCAAGCTGGGTTTGAGGAGTTTTACTTTGTGCCTAGTACATTAAATTGCTAAAACAGTAGTTGTCTTGACAAACACACAAGCCACTGAGTTCCCAGGAATGAAACACCTCATTTATGTTAAACATAATATTAAAAGAATATAGTTTCCTGAGAGAAAGGAGGAAAATGCAAAAAAGCCCCACTGTCAGCAAGTTAATGGCAGTATCAGGCTGATAATTGGCCTCTTTTCAGGCAAAGCTGAACAGAGACTATGCTAATATTGTCACAATGCTTACCAACCAAAATATCTGTTGAATTTATATTTGGATAGTATCATTAATTCATACTAACAATGAATATTGCATTTGCAGTGTTGTTATAAGATATTAAATCAAGGAAAGCTTTCAAAACCACTAAGTCTGTTGAACCCTGTGATATTGGCATATTCAGATTTAATAAACTCTTATGGACTCAGATCAGACTTAATGAGCTTTGATCCAACTTAAGGAATCCACCAGACATAGAAACAGGCAATTTTAGCCACTCTGAAGTTTGGATGTGGGAGATGGGCAAAAAATGAACTGCTGCCCGAGCCTTATGAAAGATATTGGTTCTTCTGTTCAGCTTGTTACCTGATGATTTGGTACCAACTACCCAGTACACAGAAAAAAAGCAGTGCTGAAGATGAAAGATCCCAGGACTCAATCCTTTTGAAAATGACAGCCTGGCTCTTGCAAAAATGTGCAACAGTCAGAGTTTTCCTGAGAGAGGAGACAGCAGAGCTGAGGGATCTTAGCTTTGTGCACAAAGGCAGAATCCATGACTTTTGGCTTCATTTAGCCCCATCATAAGAGGAACAGCATTGCCTCATGGAACATCACACAACAGATCTACTCAGAACTTCCTCACAGATTCTTCTAGGAGTTTAAAACCTGACATGGTGACTGAAGCCTGCTGGTAGTGTGGAAGGGATGCTGCTAGCAGCACACATTTGAATTGCAGATTCCTGAGCACAGGTCTCCCTCCCATAAATGACAGGGCATGTTCCTGCATTGTGAAGGACGAGAGCCAGCAAGGGCAGCAGCAGGAGAGAAGGTGCTCCAGAGAGCCCATCCTGGTTCACTGATGCTCAGGCTGCACTAAGGGAAGGGGCAATACCTCATGACCTTACAGGAACAATTTGCTGTGTGTGAGAGAGAGACACCCGCCAGGGAGGGAGAACTAAAATGAAAGTGAGAAGGAGAAAAACAACACTGGACATAATTTGGGGCCATGGACAGGGAAAGTGCTCAGACACAATCACAAGCAATGACTAATTTGGAGACTAACATGAGAGTCCATGAAAATAGCACCAGGGCCCCATTGAACATTGTTTTTTTCTTCCTCCAAACCTGCCTTAATTTGTAGTTTAATAACAAACAGTACAGCTCTCTGTGCCTTATTCAAAGGAGTTATGACATGCATTATGAGCAGCAGCATTAGCCTTTCACCTTCTACTATTTACTCATTTAAGGTCCTAACCCTACTGATTAAGTAAAGCCTGGATTACCTAATGAAGGGAGCAACAAGCATTTCACAGGAAGCTATGAGAGCAGTATCACTCAGGAGGACTAGAGAGATTCAGAGACCCTTGTGCACATCTATTACACACCTGCTCCAGCTAAAACTGTCAAAAAAAAAAAAAAGGTGAGAAAAGGACAGCCTGATGTTGGCTTTTTCAAGATTCCAATCAGAATATTAAGCCTTCAACAGACAAATTTAAAAGATGAAAAGTAGCAACACAGTGTCACAAATTCTGGAATTAGTTGGCAACAATACCTTAAGTGGTCTCATTCAAATAAAAAAGCAGTTTCTGATCAAACAAATTCAATATTTGTGCACAGGTTTATATATTTCTGCAGAAGTTAGAAGATGGAAAAGAAAGTTTTATGCCATCAAACCTACACTTCTGATACTAGAAGCAACCAGATCAGATAATTTGTTCATAAGTGTCTTACAAATCACCCTAAAAATAATTTAGAGGGCTCAAATATGGTCTATTAAATAGCTATTCTAGAATCACAGTGGAAGTTTGGTTGGACATTCATATTTTTAATCTAAATTTCTTAAAAGCCAGTTCATCCCCATTTGGTTTCATCTTTCCATTTAAATAAGATTTTATCTTTGAATGCATTTCTAGAAAGCATACACATGTTCTCAGCTTCTAATTTGCAAGACTTGACAAGTTAAATTCTTCAGATTCCTTTTATGAAACTATGTCCTTTCCAGATCCCTGCTTTGAATAGATTTGTACTTTCCTGTAAAATTAATTTTTTACTGAAAGACTTGATATCATGCTTGATAGAAAACAAATTGTAACAGTAATTTTCAGTGAGATTAGTACACCCTTATCTCCACCAGAAATCTCATTTTATACAGTCTAGGGCTGAGCTTTCTGCTTTCCTCACCACATCTTACTGACAAAGGCAGTCACAGTCATCCCAATCAACCAGCATATGTAGGTTCTCCACATATTTTTTTTTCCATAGAATAAACTACACGTTGCTGCAAACTTTCTGGTTTGCAACCCTCAAATGTATAACCTTGAGATTTCAATTATTCTCCCCTTTTCTTCAACACAAAGTCCACTTCTCTACTTTCAAAAGTACCCTTTGTCATTACCCCTTTGTCTAATCACTAGTTTTCTCTATTTAATAGTAAATACCATATACAAAATCACTGAATTTCCTTTGTTCAGAGGGAAAATGATAAAATAATTTTGTTTTCCCTAGAGAATGATAGATTATCCATTACTGTGCATCTTTGGCAGGATCATATATTGGCATCATCTTTCTTGCTTTATTCCAAACCTTTAATTACTCTTTACTAGAGGGTTTTCCTTTTCCTTTCCAATGAACCCTTATTCCACCCTTTCTCACTTCTTAGATATAAACATTATATTTTGCTATTTTACACTTGGAGTCACTACAAAATTTTTTTAGTAAGTTCAGCAGCCTAAACAGAGTAACTTGTCTACCTTTTGTATATTAAGTTGTGTTTTGCTTCTGTCTCAGATGTTTATCTCTTTGCATTCACTTGACAGAGTTAAAACTAGGTGGTTAGTGTTCCTGGCTGCATTTCATTTTCATTTGTGCAAGTGCTGAACCTAAGAAAGCCAGTCTAATATCAACTAAAGGTTTAAATGCAAATAATGCAGGTTCAATAATTACAACCAACAGAAAAAACCAAACTCACACCCTATCTGCATTTCAAACCTCCTCTAAAAACAAAGACTCAGGCTATATTATTACTTTTTCCATCGTGCTTTGCTCATTATGACAGTGTGCTTTATCATAAAACACTAGAGACAAAAATATTTTCACAAAATAATCCAGTATTTTTTAACTGAAAATGGGAATTCTGAGCTACCTTGCTATAAAGCATATTTCTATGGAACAGCTGCAATGTAATACAGCTGCTGGGTGATAATCATGGATCCCTGAGGATTGCAACATAAGCAGTAAGTGTGAACCACCAGTTTAAAATGGTATCAAGAAATGTAGTTACAACACTCCTTAAAATTGGAAGTAAATTCCCTCTCTGGCTTCAGTGGACTTTGGATCAGGCTTGGGCATGTGGCACTCATGATTCTTTTGACAATCCTTACAGTATATTTCCTCAAGGGAAAGAATCCTCAAGGGAAAGAAAGGGATTTTAAGAACAACATAACCCCACACTGGAATTGAGAAGAGACAAACAATTCACTGGAAATACCAATACAATTAATGGAGACTGTTCTCATGAACTTGATGTCTTAGCAATCATCTCAAAAAAAAAAAAAAAANAAAAAATCAGCACCAGAATCTGTGGGGTTTTTAGGATTCCAGGATTTGGTAACTCTAGGACTCTATGGCCCTGGGACCCCAGGATTCTGTGGCCCTGGGACTCCAGGATTCCATGGGCCCAGGGACCCCAGGATTCCATGGCCCTGGGACCCCAGGATTCCATGGTCCTGGGACCCCAGGACTCCATGGGCCCAGGGACCCCAGGATTCTGTGGCCCTGGGACTCCAGGACTCCATGGGCCCTGGGACCCCAGGACTCTGTGGCCCTGGGACCCCAGGACTCCATGGGCCCTGGGACCCCAGGATTCTGTGGCCCTGGGACCCCAGGACTCCATGGGCCCAGGGACCCCAGGATTCTGTGGCCCTGGGACCCCAGGACTCCATGGGCCCTGGGACCCCAGGATTCTGTGGCCCAGGGACCCCAGGACTCCAGAACTATCTCCAAGGCAACAAGAGAAGGTTGGTCTCGGAGACAGGTGCTGCAGCACAGCCAGACCCACTGCTCAGAGGCCCCTGTGGTAGGTGACTTCCCACCAGCCTCTCAGGTTCAAAGTCTCTCCAATCTCTCTAGACCTTTAGTAGTAGAGAGAGAGCCTCTCTCTTTTGAGATGTAAAACTCACGTGAGCGAGTGAGAGTGTGTGAGTTCCACAGCAGCAGCTCCTTCACAGCCCTTCACCGTTCCTTGCCTCCCAGCAGAGGCTCCTGCTGTACCTCACCTACCCTGAGCCACCCTGAGGCCAGGCAGGGCAGCTGGGGAATGTCTCCCCCATTTGCCTGCCACCAGCTTCTCAGGCCCCTCCTCTCCTCCCTCTTCTTGGGGGACTTTGTTTCCTCTTTCATCTGAAATTCTGGACTTCTCTCTCCTCAAATACGGCCTTCTCTGTTTTGCCTCTCTGTGAGTCACACCTTCCATGCCTTCCCCCTCACCACGTGCTGATGGAGCCTCTTTGGGCAGCTGAGTTTGGAACTTGAAGCAACAGGTGTGCACTGAGGAGCACCTCTGGCCTCCAGGATTTTTTCAGGGCTAGAAAGGATGCAAAAGCTTTTATTCCAGTGTGAAGCTTCTTTTTCTTCTTGACCATCTGCATCTTGGGTCATTCCAGCTTTCTTTCTCTTTCAAGGAAGGATCTGCCATGACTTTGGGAATCTTCTGTGTGGTCCTCCTGATGATGGCAATTGTTGATGTCGACCAGCTGTTCTATTCTGAAGAGAAGAGGATTGCTCAGGAGAAGAGAAGAAGGGAACAAATCCTTCAGAGTTTGAAGGAGCAGGAGGTGAGCATTCGGCTGCTACACTTGAGGGTGAAGAAGGAAATTGCAGACCTGGAAGCCAAACAGGAGGCTCTGATAATACCTGCATTGCCACTGGACAAAAAGACCCAGCAGTTCCTATGCAAAGTGCTTTGCCTGGTTGTCATGATGCTGTACAAGCTCTGGAGATAGCACTGGCAGGAAGTCACTTGTCAGCACAGTGGAAAAGAGACTGACACAGTATTAAGAATTTCCTCCTTTTTTTGTATCGATTGTTATAAATCCTAGACTTCATTAACAAAATAAGACAGATTAAAGCAAAGGAATAAGCTTATCAGACTTGTTTTCTTGCAACCAAACAGCTTCATATCATTTTTTGGCTCTGATATTTCCCTTGCATTGTGCCTGTCACAGGCCAAACTACAAACACCATAGAAATAGAGACCCTGTTTGCACAGCAAATAGATGTGCAACACGACTTTACTGTGCTAAATGCACAGGAATTTAGAGGAAGATGGATCAGAAAGAGGCTACAGACATTTTGACTGGAAAGCAGGGAGAAAACAGTTTAGCACTGTTTCCTCCAGCAAACATGCAGACAGAGTTGTTTGTTTAGAACGAAGTCTTATACTGTCATCCAATCTTGGCAAGAAAAATAAGAGTAGATAATGAAAAAACTTAAATATGTTTAAAGCTGATGACTGGACTTAAACAATGACAACAAACCACTCCCAAACTGAACATTAAACCTCAAAACCATACAATTTAAGGAAGGAATTGTAGGAAATACTTTCTTTACTGGTGTCAATAGATTTTCCTATCCTTTGCAGTTAAGAAAGGATTTCACTCCTTGAATGCATTAATGGACATTTGAATGCATAGTGAATTCTTTGAACTTTCAAGGTTTGGAGGGTGCACTGCAGGGTGCAAGGAAATACTACCCAGGCATGATGGAGGTTGTACATCTGTTTGAAGAAAGGAGAACTCGATAGGATTATTTCCAAGTTTGATTACTATCCATTCCATAAGCAATGCTCTTCACAGAATTTGTTTTTCAAGAACAAAAACAACAAATATGATGGGGAATGTGTATAAGCAATGTGGGCTGTACCAAGATGGCCAGAATGGTGCAAGAACTAGCACCCAACAAACTGAGGCACACAGACAGATCCCATCTTTCCAGGGCTCTGGACTGGCCATGCAGGTTCAGTAACACAATAAGCTCCCACATTCCCACAATGCTCTCTGAGTAACTCCTGTTTAAGGCTGGAATTTCATATCAGAAAGAGAAATGCAATATTTGTCTCTTTTTGCCTTACTTATCCATACAGGTGTGATGGGAGGCTGTACACAGCCAGACTCTTACTTGATGAATTTCTTAAAACTTATGTGGCTCTCCAGCCACAATAACACTGCTCACAGCAGAAGAGCAATCTAGTGGGTACATTCAAGCAGAAATTCAAAAGCTGGGCTCCACTCTTTGCTTTCCTACTAATGTTATGTCATCTTTCTCTCCTGCTAAACTCTCTCCTCTGCTTAGCCTAAGAAGCGACACTTCCTTGGTTTTGCACTGAGCATTGCACACAGTGTTCTCATCTTGATTGGAGCTTCCAGATGCTACTGTAACACAATAGCAGAGAAAGGCAAAATTCTAAGTTTTTCCAAACAATCCTGAGTTCTGAGGGCCAAACAGGAAAAGGAAAAAGTAAATGAACAGTTATTTTTACTGTCATAGAGTTGCTTTTGAATGATGAACAGCAGCTGAAGTGTGAAGAGTGTCTGAACTAGAACACTCTCATTAAAATATAAAATCCAAAGCAATTGGATTCCAAGACCTGAAATGGACAAGGGTTCAGGAGGGTCTTTCACAAGACTGAATGAGGTGAAAAAACAAACACAGCCTGGTTTCCTGGCAGAAGTAAAGATGAGTGGGTTAGGAATCCTGCAGATTGCTCATTCCTTGGAAATAATTCATCAGTGACAACTTTTCACCTCACTGCTGTTCACAGCAACTCATAATATCAGGTGTCAAAGAGTGGCAAGGGAGGGAGCAAATGTGACTGACAAGAGCCCCATTGCACAGGTGTCAATCTCCACCTTCACAAGGGAGCAAGTGAAAAGAATTACAAACCCCTGAGGATAGAACCAAGTGGCTTTCACACAGACTGAGAGAATATTACAAATGATGACAAAAGAAAAGACAGAATAAGGATTCCTTCTTTTTCCCCCTTCTTAGTGAGTAGAATGAAACAGAGTATCTATTTATTCCTCTTCATTTAGCAAGAGCAGGGCTTGGGTCACTGTCAGTGAATCTCTGGCACAAATGAGTTATCCATGATTCATAAGGGTATGCAGGCTCCACATTCTGCAGTGCATTAAAACAGAACAATGATGTCAAAAAAAAAAAAAAAAAAAAGAAAAGAAAAAGCATCATTCTGGCATCACTGCACAAAAATAAGCCAATTATCTTTTCTTAATTATTTATTTAGCAATCATAAATGCTTAGTGGCCATCAAAGAACCTGGAAAACAGCTAACAGCGTAAAAGTGTAGTGAACACCATTGTTTTGCAATAATACATCCCAGGTTCAGTGAATTGGCCTCTGGCACCAAATATAAATAAATGGATGTTTTATGGGAGTACAGTATTTTGCATTCAAAAAAAAACATTAAAGGATGAGTGGAACTAGGGTTTTGTCCTCTTACAATCCCTTATGGTACCTCACAGCACATTGAGGAAATCAGATTTGAAAATACATCAGAAATGGAAGCAAGGAAATATTGCATCATATTAAGTCTGTTATTGTCATCAGCTTTAGCTAAAGGAATTTATTTCATACAAATACTGGGAGATAACAGAATTTCCTCACAAATGGAAAATACACACGTGAAACACACAAAATAAAATAACTCATTCACTGAATATTCTTTTAGTTTCCCTTTTGCAACCTGTATTATGAGAGTAAAGTCTTCATGGGAAAGAAAAAAGCTCTGTATTTTTTTGATTAAAAATCCTCTTCTGCTGCCATCATGTAAACAGAAAATAAGATAACTGACTTCACTGTATAAAGAGGTAAAGTAGGTCCAGCTTTCTATGTGATTTCTATGTTCTACTCTTATCCAGAGTGCAAGGATAAATCAATTTAGCTTTATTAAAGGTTTTTCATCACTTCATAAAATTTTCAAAGCACTTGCTCAGCAGCTTTTCAAGTTTCAGTTCTCAAGTAAGATGTATTTTTCTGTAGCTGCCACTGATACAAAAAATTCAGGCAGCAATCTCGGCACTAACTTGGCATATTGATCACAAGCAAAAAGATGTGTGATTCGGATTCCACTTCTCGCCTGACACCTGTTCCTGGAAGGACTCAAGCAATGTCCTGAAACCCAAATACTACATTTAAAACTAAAAATCTTACAGGCCTAGCACTGTGTATTTAGGGCCATCTCTAACTTGGAGAGAAATGTACTTTCTCTCTCTAGTGTCCCTCTCCCCCCAAGTTTTTATTTCACTAAATTCATTCTTAGACTGGACATTATCCAACTAAAAGAAAAGCAGCTGAACCTTCCTCCTGAAATCAGAAGACAAGATCCAATGATGCAATTCCTAATTGGGGAAAGATTCATTATTCCTCTTCAATATACTGCAGAAATTAATAATTTGAATAGACATGGTCTTCAAAAAGCTCTGATAGGTACCTCTGTTCTCCAAACCAAACAAGATAATGTCTCTGATTTCCTGCCTCTCACTACTGCTGTGTACTGAAGGCAAAGACAACCCATTTCCAGTGGAGAGCAGAAAAGAAATACCAATGAACTTCTTTAAGGCTGATCACAAAACATGCATTGAAAACTATAAAGAAAGCATGAGCAAAACAAGAGCAGTTCACCACAATTTCACACTTTAAAGCTCCATTCAATTCTCTGTGCAGGAGGTGGTGGTGGAGGGGAACCAATGTTGTGTGCTGCAAAGTTACTGCAACTGGATCAGTAAAAGCATCATTAAATATTTTCTGTCTGTATTTTGTCAGATGTGCACTGATGACCAAAGTTATTTGCTTATATTTTTTCCCCTTCCCACCCTTTTTACACCACTACAACCCCACAGACATCTGACCTGAACTTGGATGTTTTGAGCACTTGAGATATTCCAGACTGCACTATTCAGGTCAAAGTTTCATGGTGAGGTTTAGAGGAGCAATACTGGTATAAGTGTCATTGATTCCACTGAGATTGGAGAGGGATGAGACTATCCTCTTTCTCTGTCCATGACCTATCCCCTTTGTGTCACAGCACCCTTGATTTATTAAATAGATGGTTGGATTTTGCACCAAGAATAACCTTACTGGAACCAGATTTTCCTGTATTCACAGCTGTCTGGAGTGACAGCTGATGATAGCAGGATTGAAACCATGACAGGTACAAGAAAATGAAGTCATTATCTTATTTGCATCCCTACAGGCACAGTTTAAATCAAATGTCATGTTACTTCACAGAAAAAAAGTAACAACAGATGCACAAGACTGCAACCCAAACATCAAAATGCTGTTTAACACATCAGATCTAGAAATGGCTGGCTGTTTTCTGAACAATTTTATTGCTTCTCTCTGTCTCCTATTCTCCCCCTCACCTTTTTTTTTTTTTTAAATCAGATCAGTTTTTATGCATCAGACTTAACTTGCAGTCACAATTAAGGGTGCACATATGGATACCTGTGGGTTATTACCTGGCCATATATCTCCTCCTTCAGCTCACTAAATTGTGTTTTTAACTTGTTTTAACATCATATTTCATTTTCTAGATGTTTGCTGTTCTAACATTTGTCTCATGCAATAAATTCTGCTGGAACCATTTGCCTATCTATATATATATATAAATATATCAGGGTAGTTATAATGAACTTGAGCTTAAGTCTCCACTTGGAAGGATGTTCTTATGGACAGAATCTCTCAGTGGAAGATCCTCTTCTGCTAGTTTCAAATAATTAAGTAGAATGGGTAAGAAACATCTTCATGCAGAGGTAAAACAAATACAATTGCAATCTCAAATATTCAAACAGAAGAACAATTTCTCAGACAACTGTAATCAGAACTCCAGTTAATTTGTTCTGCAACTTCAGCTTTGAGAAAAACAAACACAAAATCTTGATAATCAGTCCTACAAACCTTATTTCCCTTTATTTAATTTAAGCTGGTGAGAAATAGTCCCCTTGCACATGCATACAAGATTCATTCAACGTTCTACCTCCATATTTCCTGAAAACTGAAGAAGAGTTCCCCAAAGGAATGCTCTAGGTCAGGCTGAGCAATTTGTGTCACTCTACCATTGGTTAGGATATCCTTTCACCAATTTTTATACATAACTCAGTGACACATTTGGTTACCCTTTGCACAGGTGCCTAACAGTGACAGCATTCTGAGCTTTCAGCTTCCAAACAACCAGAGAAAAAAAGCTTGGAGAATAGTGTTAAGGCAAACAGCAGCAGCGTTTTGCTGCCTATTAGCTAAAGTTTTACTATTTCTGACATAAAAGAATGCCTGAAATTCTAACATGTCTTCTCTTATATAACTGCAGTAAATGAGATAATCTGTGCCATATTTATCTGACTGAAGTAGAAAACTGTCCTAATGAGCTGCAGGAATGTATACAGAGATGATAATGGCCTGTTTTCACCACTGATGCTCTTTGAGATATAAAACTAAACTCACTTCTGGTTATAGATTACTTAAGGACCTAAACTGAGAAGCAGCACTGTTTTACTCTGGGGGCAAGAGTGATTGGAGGCTTTTTACAGGTTAAAAAAAACTAAGGTTAATATACCTGCAGGAAGCAGGTACAATTCCTGTACCATATTTGTGAAATATTATGCATGTTCCAGCACATCCATTTCCTCTTTCCTGATTCATTTAATGCTGAGGTGATCATATTTGCCAAAGGCATTTCTTCAGAGTGTGAAACAGGTGGAGGCATATGAAAAGTGCAAAAGGTGGCTTTGCTTGCTCTTCCTACAGGGCCTCCATGTCAGCATCATTTTACAACAGGAGCACACGTCCATGTGCAAGCACACATTGAGGGGAATCCAAATGACATGTTCAAGGTGAGGGGAAGTGATACAACACTCAAAGCTGGGTGACCTAACTGCGGACTTCCAACACCTAAGGGCAACCCACAAGAAAGATGGAGAGAAGCTGTATACAAGAGCATGACAGGATAAGGAGAATGGCTTCAAACTGAAAGAGAGTAGGTTTAGATTAGATATTAGGAAAAAAATTCTTTACTGTGAGGGTGGTGAGGCACTGGCACAGGTTGCCCAGAGAAGTTGTGGATGCCCATCCCTGGCAGTGTTCAAAGCCAAGCTGGATGGAGCTCTGAGCAGCCTGGCCTAGTGGAAAGTGTCCCTGCTCAGGGAGTTGGAATGAAATCATCTTTAAGGTCCCTTCCAATTCAAGCCGTTCTGTGATTCCAACAGGGGCACAACCTCCTCACATAGCTTTGGTGTTCTTTGCAACCTGTCCTCCTAAGCAATTCTAAATCTCAGCTCAACTGGCATTGTCAAAAGCATCCTGTATGCAAAGTGGAAAGAGCAGTAATGCTAAAAGCTTTCTTGAGACTCACTGAGGAGAGGAAAGAAAGTTATGTGTAAAACAAAAGTTATAATCCTTAAAGAGGACGTATCACTGGGAAAAGCCTACAAAAGACAGAAGTAAATAGAACACATGGAGAAAGGCAATAAGTTTTTGAAATTTTTGGAGATAATTTTATTCTTCCAAATGTAGTTTTAGGCTTCCTTCTGGAAACACAAAATCCTGCAATGGTTTGCTGGGAAAGTAAACTGAAATCAAATTTTCTGTGCTTTTGCACTATAAAGAGTATATTAAATGTATGTCATATACATCCCTATTCTGTGTGAAATTAAAAAAGACAGACAAATGTTAACCTAAATTTTAATTGAAAGAACTTCAGAACTGTCAAAAAAATTCACCTGTTTCTTCCAGAAACACATGCATATACACACTGGAATTTAATTAGTGAGCAAAGAGCAGTATCACATTTGGATGCTGGAAAATTTATCAGGATTGTTGTGGAATTTGTTGAGATATGTAAATTTATATCAAGGTGTTAACTTGAGTGGTAAAAAATGTCCAACTTAAGTATTTACTGAGCACCTTGCATTTGCACCAACTGGAACTGCAGTAGAAAAATGCTGGGACAAACATGCACTTTGAAATCCCCCCTCTTTCACAGCAGGGCAGCTGTGCAGCAGTTTAGTCAGCTGGACTGTTTTCACATTTTACCAAGAAAAAAAATACATTTTCAAACTTCGTGAGATCAATGTCCCATCCAGCAGTTAAACAGACAATGTTCAGTACAATTCCAGCCCTTTGGAACAGAACAAAATATCTTATTTTCCCCTGGCAGAAGCAGCTGATTGCTTTCCAGGTTGCTTCTGATACTTCAGCCAAGAGCAACAGGGGGTAGAGTAAGCCAGGAGTGTTCCCATCTAATGGCTTCCTGATTGCCCCTCACAACATAAACACAGCCCTTAAGCCTCCACATCAGCACTGTGCCACATGAAGACAGGCTTGGGGAAAGTTTGTTTGCTGCTAAATGAGGTGGAAAAAATTAGCTTTGTGCCTGAAGCACTACTGACAGGAGTTTCTGTCAAAACAACAAAAAATAAAATTATGAAGATATATGGCTCTTCCATAACTCTCCCTCCTGACTTCCTGCTGGGTGCACTGACTAGAGGAAAGCAGTAAGCAAATGCACCTGTTAAGGATTGTTACTTGAAATGTGGAAACCTGAGGACTCTTCAGTCATATTCTCAGGCTTGAGAATCTACCTCAAACACCTGTTAATAAAGGACTCTTCACTGCTGCAGGCTGGACACTCATAATAGTCACAAGGTCACTTCCTTTAAGCCTTAAAGACAGGCCAGCATGGCAGATTTTATGCTTGAAATCTTAATGTTAGTATTTTAAATGAAGTCCTTTTAAACGTTGAAATTTAAAATTTAAAAAGTTTAAAAAATAAACTGAAAAGCATCATTCTGAATCGATGGCACAAAGCATAGAAACCTCTGGCCCAGGATCCAAGTCAGCCTATGCACAAATTCAGGCTCCCTTACTCTGGGATTCTGGCAAACAAGGTTAACAATCTGAATACGTATCACTAGCTGATTTCACTGCTTTCCAATTAGAGTATTTGCCTGCTCTTTGCTTTCATCCCACCCCACTACCACAGTTATCCCAGAGTTAACTTTTGTAACACAATACATCAAAATCAAAATGCTGATTCATATGCAGCTGATACTGAACAAGATTTTTTTTTGCTCTATAGCACTTCCCAAAAGTTTGCTTTCACCTACCATGTCATCCATTGAACAGCCTCAACTACTTGGATATCACTGTCTAGTTCTTCTCTTTTTCCTTCAATAATTTTCTCAGCTTTTCCCTAGTTTGCTCTTGTTAAATCTTTATCCTGACCTCAGTTCTGCTGCCATGTAAGATATTAGAAAAATAGCTTAATATTTAGTTGAAAAGAATACTATATTCTTGATGCAGATGTTTTCTATACTTCCACAATAGCCCTGGACCAAATCCAACAATAAAGTATCCACAATTAGCAGAATGCAAAATTCAAATACCTGAAGCATAGTTTATATGTGCAGGATAATAAAAAGCTGTTTCTTTAGAAACAAGTAAAATATTACATATAGTCCTCTATGCACATTGCCCTAAATAAAATAGTATGTATGTTTATATGTGTATATATATTTTCACTTTACCACATTCTCTGAAATACTGTGAGGAGCAAAACAAAACAACTGGAATTGTTAACAGTCACATTTCAGCTTAATGTTAAATTCCTGTTTGCACTCCAAATCCCTCAGGGTTAATATGAGCTCACAAACCCAACCACTAACAGACACGAGCCAATTTAATGAGACCAGAAATGGGGTCACACCAACCAGCACATTTTTTAAGATCATTATATGATTTGTCAAAAAAAGGGAAAATAACAAAAAAAAAATATTTACAAAGTTGAAGCATTGTCCTTATAGCTTTCTTAAATTTGCTCATTACAGGCTACTGAACAACAGATTACAAGATCCTCCCAACCATCCCCAGGAAACAGTGAACCAGATTAAGAGAGACCAGGCAATTAAATAAGAAATTCCCAAGAAACATGAACTGAAGTGAGAAATACTGCATTTAACACAGCATGGTACTAGTATTTGTCCTAAATAGCTGAAATGACAAGCCGTAGTAAGACCATAAAACATATTTAATGAAGGAATTAATTTTTTTAGTAATTTAATTGTGGAAAGACACCTCAGAAACCCCAAGGTACAGGTGCTTATTCATAATTCTCTGTTATGGCCATGGTTGTAAAGAGAGTTTAATGAACTCACTCACCGCTGTGAAAATGATGATAAAATTAAATATATGGAAGGAACAAGCTGGGTTTTGTGAACAGAAACAGTCTTTACATTTACTGGAAGCAGCTGCTTCAACATTTCCCACCTGCCACAGTGCAGGAGGATGCTGCACCCACAGCAGGCATAGCAAAGCACACAAGCTCATAACAGAGCTGTATAGGAGCCATTGAAATAGAAATATATGGAGATAGGCTAGTAAGGACTTCCTTTGTGTTTCCCCAGCTCAGGTGGAACACAAAGACAGGGGAAGGTAAAGTGATTTGCCTGAGGCAAGAAGATTAAGTACCATTAATATCACAAGAGAATCAAGAGGAATGATGTCTCTAAGTGCTAAATTAAAGTTTCAACAAACCACACTGCCCTTTTAAGACAGATGGCAACACCATCTTTCCTCACAATAAGTCAATAACTGATTCAGTGGACTTGATTCACTTGATCCATAAGCTTTTGGATCCCTTCATTAGCCTGATCTTTGTTTGCAAGTTTCAGGAAGAGTTGTATTTCTCTTTAGGAGGACTTGGTTCTTTTTCCCCTCTATTGGCATAGTAAGGTGAATGTCCCTAGAATGCTTCAAAGCAGCTTGGATTTTGTACAGAAAAGATATATTGGGTATACTGAAGTACAAAGACAGGATTTCATCCTTAATTTCCTTTCAGGGCTAAATAAAACAATTGCAGCTACATTACCAACATGATAGTGGCAGTAATATGGCCTAACTACTAAAAGGAGAGAAAATTGTGGAACTTTTGGTTCCATGTCATACCCTTTGATTGCAGCACAGTCTACTATGATAATAATTTACACTTTTTATCTCCCTTAGCATTAACAATTTTCCCTTTTAGTTCACAGGTGGTTTCCCACATGCTTCCTTGCCCAAAAGAACACCCAAAAATCATACCATTGTTCCCAATGTTGTGCCAGCAAGAACACTATATTCAGATGCGTTCTAAATTCACCTGACATACATGAAGTTGCATAGAAAGTCAAAGTGTCTCAGTAAAACAATGAATAACTTCATATTGTAATCAGAAAAGCAAAGATACAGACTAATTTGCAAAGTTCAGAAAGACTTGGAAAGTGAAGAAGTCAAAGATCAAACCCTGCAGGATCTTTGTTTTCCTTGTAAGATGTGCTGTTTACCTACAATGCTGCCCAACCTTGCCATCCTGAGGACTCTAACTTGCAAACTCTTTCCTGCATGACCAAATTACCAGAGCAGGACAGGACCACACCAGACCACCATGGTAACTTGATATGGTTTGTGGCTTGGAGAGGTTCCTTTGGCACATCCCTTCCCCACAGCAAACACGCTGGGCCAGAAAGTGCAGACTTGCTGTTGAGGCTCAGCGTTATTTAATGCCAGGAAGCTCACAAAGACAACACAAAATTCTGGTCTCTAGACCTGCTCGGGGTTGAAACGTTTTGATAGAAAAACATAACATTACTGTACAGCAACTCAACCAAAAGAGGGGTTATGGTAGGGTTTTAGGAGGGCTTTTTTCCCTAAGGATGAGTGGCAAATAAGCAACTGGTCCAGGTTTTTACTTTTGCCACCCCTTCCCCTTTTTTTTCTTGAGAGAGAGAGATAGAATTTATGGGATACCACAAGTGAACTAAGAAGGAATGCTAAGGGAAGTATAAACCATTATCACAATAGAAAATGGCAAAATTAAATTCTAACTAAGAAGATAAAAATATGAGTACAATTACTTGACAATTTTTTAAAAATCCATGATCTTCTCATAGTACATTTAAAATATCCTAAACTTCTAAGAATCCCTCTACCTGATTAGAAGACTTCATAAAGTAGAAGAGTATCAAACTGCAGCAAAAACATTTGGTAGATTAGAGGAAATCAGGGCATTTGTGTCAATGCATCATTCACATTGTTCGATTAACAAACAGGAAAGAAGGTTACCATGTGCAAGGTAAAACCTTTAATTTAAGATAGAAATAGCCAGCAAGTCTATCTTCTGAAAACAGAGTACTCCAACAGCTAGAAGAGCAAGCTGCAGGGTGTAAAGTTGACAGGATTGCTGACTTGATGTCACAATAAAAACTTCAGTTTGCGAAGATGCAGTCAGAACCCATCAGCGATGACTGGCAGATAAGGTACCCTAACATTCAGGCACAGCTCTGTCACTGTGATTTCAAAGGCATTCATTTGAGGGTTAGTTAACATTAATTTCTGAAAAGGATACCAAGGCCCAAACACAAGATATTCACTGTGCAGATGGCAACTGCTTTTTCGCTAAGACAAAAAAAGAGAGCAGCCTCTTCTATAGATGCCCACATTTCAAAAATACACATTCTCAAAATAATAGGCAGTTTCTTCCATAATAAAGGTTACAGCAGCACTGCCTTGAGCTCTTTACAGTGCTTGTGTGCCACAGGGTGTGAAACATTACAGACCCTTATGAGGGATTCAGAATAAACTCTTAATTGTCTTTAAATGAAAGGATGAAAGACAGTCCTTGATCTTTGAAAAGTAGTTTCCAAGTAACAGCAAGACACAAATTTGAAATACCAAGTTTAATGAAGGAAAGGTCTAGTGAGGCCAGTCAGATTGTTTAAATTCATTAATTTACCCACATTTTAAAGTCACCATAGCTTCACAATTATTATAATGGACAACAAACTCAAATTTCCTTCAGGTTAAAAGCCAAAATTCTTTTGTGACTTCTACAGTTCAACATAAAATATTTTACAATATAACTCTGGGAAGCAGTATAACGTATTTTTACAGCACATTATACAACTAAATATAAAGATATAATGATAAAACTATCGGAAGGAAAAGGTTAGGAAATATCTTGAATTCTGGCAGACTTACAGACCCCAAAAATGCCCAAAGTACAAGTGAAATGCAATTATTTTTTCTGCTTGCTAGCTAAACTGCTGACCTACATTTTAACATCCTGAATTGAGGAACAGAGATATTTTACCCATGGATTCAAAGGAAAAAAAAAAGGTCTGTTGAGTTCATATTCCTCATGAATGCCACCAAATGATGGCAAATCAATAATTGCTGCTTTACTAACATCACCCTTTGGACTTGGTCATCTAGCACGCCTGAAAATCCTTCCCAGAAGGAGCATACAGATTCACAAATCTGTTTTACAACCACCATCAAAACTCCCTACATACAAGTCAGGTTTTGGTTTGGTTACAGGTACAATATAAACCACTAAAGTCAAAAATACTTCATAGTCAGGTGAGCTGAATTTCAGAAGCTACAAAATTATTTGCTGAAATGTTGTAGGGTAAACTGAGTGAAAGGAAAAGAACACAAAGTAATTAAATGAGGTATCATTAGTGCCTTGAGCTATGCAATAACTGCTTTTATTTCTTGTCACTAGAAGGTAATTTTATTGCATTATTGGCCAAGCACCCTCCTTTCTTCTGTCATAATCTATTCCTACAGCCTACTGCAAAAGGAAGTTTTTCAAAACACATTTTCAATTCCCCAGCAAGCATTCAATTCTCAAATGGTTTTTAAAAACTCAAAGCAGCGATTCATAGAGCCAAGTAAGCACAGTGAACTTTGAACTCTGACAATTTTCTGCTCTACCTCTTGTATTACAAATAACTTGCTCTTTTTTTTTTCTTCTAGAGTTTCTTACAGTCTTTATGTGACTACTTTCAAGGAGCCACAACAAACAAGTTCCTGGCATAATCCAAATAAAACTGATCATAGGGAATGTAGGATTCTAATTAACAGGGTAAAATCTGTGCACAGCAAGTAGCTTTTAAAACACAAAACAGAAATATAAATGTTGTTTTCTGATTTACATGAGGTTCCTGTTAGACAGGAAGTTCAGTTTTCAGACATAGGTTGGAAAAGTCAGAAATACAGAACAAACCCTTGGTTATCAGCAGCAAATTCTCTAGGAAACTGAAATAGAAGATGTTTAAAAATTTAGGACAAATACAATCCCTGATCAGACAAAGCATTTAAAGCACTTTTACTTAAACATGATTTTATGAGTAATTATAACCAGAGCACAGTCTTGTAACTCAAGACTATAAGAAGTGCTATTAAAAAAAAAAAAAAAAAAGTGAGGAAAATCTTGTGAGAATAAGCACTAAGAGATGTTGCAACAAACTACAGAAACCATGCAGACTGGAAGTAAAAAGTTTAAAAGGACTTACATGGTTAAAAAAGAATAAACCAGAATGAGATAAAAGAGAACAGCCTTTATTCATGTTTATTCATAGAAGTCACATCCCTAGAAAACCTTCACCTGGGAATTCGTACTTAAGAAAATAAGTAATGAAATAGCAAATATTTCAATGAACTGACATGCAATCACATAATTCACTGCCCAAAATTCAGGGCCAGAAAAACAGTGGCATCAAAACCTATGGATTCCCATCACCTACAGAATACAAGGGACAAGACATCATTGGCAAGCTCAAGGGAAAAAAACCCAGATGCCATTTTAGTCAGAATTCACTTTCTATGAGAGGATAACAAAACTTCACTGCCTTTATCCAGAGCACTAAATCATATACTGAGTACTGAGAAATTTTAGACACTCTGCGAATAGAGACCAATTGGTGGATCCATTCTTTTCCTGACAGCCCCATTTGAACACAATATTAAACATGTTGAAAGGTTCTGCACATTTTACCAATCAAAATATCTCTTTTCAGCTGTATAGAAGTCACACTAAGCTCTAAAAGTAGAAGTAAAACGTGATGTGAATGGTCCCTGAAATAATTCAGCTCCTGATCAGATAGAAATCCTCTTACTTTATAAAGTTTTGGGTTGTTTGTTTTTCCTTTTAAACAATATTCACTTCTGGGACAACAGACCTCTCTGGTTTTCATTTCACATGTCCATATGTTCTATTAAGTTGTATGAGTTTGTCACCCTGATTTGGCAGAGGAAAAAGCAGAAACAATTCAGTTCCTGCAGCATAAAGTCCTTAATTTCTCTTGCTTCTGTTTCAAGGTACAGATTTCAAAAAACATTATCTAAATGCCAATTAATATCAAATATAAACAATTATTTTCTTCCTTTTATTTCCAAAAAAGGCTTTTGCATCATTTCAATCAGTACTTCTTTCCCCACTGGGCAATCAGCAGTGTACTCTACAGAGTTGGGAAAGAGAGCATGGTGCTCAGCCCTTCGTGGATGCTCCTAGACTTCTGGAAGTAGCCTTAGCTTGCTAGCTGAAAATTGGGAAGCTATTTTAAACAATTCAAGGAATCATGGAATGGTTTGGGGGTTGGAAGGATCTGAAAAGATGATCTGGTTCCATCCCACCTGCCACGGGCAGGGACATCTTCCACTAGACCAGGCTGCTCAAAGCCCCGCCACACTTCTTTTGATGCAGCCCAGGATACAACTGGGTTTATCAGCTACTAGTGACTCATATTCAGGATTAGGTTTTTCTTCAGCTTGTTTTGTTCATTTTATTTTGGTTTTACCTGGTTGCTGGTTTTGGGTTGGGAGGTTTTAATGGGGAAGAGGGGAAGGTGGTGATGACAATTGTGGATGTTTCTTTTTAACCTAATTTTGATAAAAGATGATCCTTTTTTTTTTTTTAATTTCTAATTATACTATTTTTCTCACAATTGCAGCCTTGAATTGAACACATAAACCAGGAAGCCAAAACAGCATCCTGTTTCATTTTTATTTATGAATACTCTCTCTTTAGTTCAATGACCTCAAATTCAGCACTGCCTTAAGTTTAGATTACCATCCAATACGGAAAGTATTAAAAAACCCCACATGTACAATGAAAAAAGCCTAAATAAACTACAATTTTAACTCACAGAAAACAAGAAGGCCAATAAACTTTCATTACACAGGACGAAGGCCAGGGGCAGAAGATAAAGGCAGGTTTTACTCCAGGTGGAAAAGCCAATGTAAAAGCTCACCAGAAATATGGAAAAGCAATACAAAGATAAGGAAAGGGTGCTGACATTTTCCCAAAGCTACATTAAAAACAGCTATTTCAGAATGGGGTTATGTGCATCTCTATACACACACTTCCCATGGTGAACTGGCCCTCACTGATGAAATCAGATAATTTTTATGGTTCTGTAAGGTGTTTTACATGGGAATACAGCTTTTGAAGAGCAACTAAATTACATCTTTACAAAAATTACCTATTTCCAATTGTTTTCTCTCCTAAGAGACAAAATCATCGCTCAAGTTCTTGACTCACTGAAATAGAAAATAAAGTTTCTGTAACAATAATTTGTCTTTTTTCCTCAGGATACAGCATAGCTTTAAATACTATATCCATAGCAGTCTAGATGTCAATTAGAGACAGCAGCTCTGACAGTGTGTTAGCAAACCATTAAAGCAGTGACTCAGTACTCTAGAGACTCCAATACAAGCTGTGATTTCCCATAAAATCTAAGGAAAGAGTGTAAACAACAATTCATGCAGCACACAGACTTGGTTTAAGGCCCCAGGCTTAAATTCCTTATACAGCTGAGATAACTGCTGACCCCAATGACCACTGTGGAAACACTTGGAATCTGCATGTTTATGGGTAGACTTTTCCTATGGAGACAGATATTCTTGCTTAGGATCCTGCCTGTTTTTACTCCTGAAAGGTTATGACCTCAACATGAAGCAAGAAGTGGTTGTGGCTCTACATAGGATTAACCTCAGTTGGAATTGAGCTGCCTTTTCCTGACAGGGCATGAGAAGTTAATTCAAGCCCCTCTCACACAAAACAGGAACATGAACTGGAATCCTGAGGCAGTCATATATCCTAGCCTTGGATACAGGAACAGTAAAGAATTAATAACATTTGAATCTTGTTATTTTGAAAATTCCCTTAATCCTTTTAGGGATTTAAATGCCCTATAGGAGCCATATCATTCCTTTCACTAACCCAGAGAAACTACTTAATCTCATAAAAATTCCATTTCTTTGGAAAAGCTGTTATGTTGAGTGGGTTTTGTTGGGTTTTTTTATCAAGAAAAGCATTTTGTACAGCTGATTAACTTTATCTAGTCCATACTGTGTCTTTTCTGTTGAATTCTTAGCATAAAACCACATTTTCTTATTTTCGGTTCTGGCCTTCTCTGTGCCTTCACCTTTCTGACCATTGACAACTTCAGTCTGCCCATTTCTTACAGGGGCTTTATCTGAAATAATTCTCATCTGTAGGAAAAATTATTCTTTGGCAAAATATATTTTTTTAAAAAATAGGAACTTTATATTTTATTGTGGGTGAGAGAGAGTATTTATTTATTTATCTATTTTTAAATTTCACTACAGAGAGTTGCTCTGCTGAGTCAAGCTCTTTGTCACAACATAATGCTTGCTACATGGGGCTTTTCCAGGTCCCTTTTTCTGCCAAGATACAGTGCAGACTCCTCTTAGGTGGTTTTGTTCACATAACACAGCAGAGCTTTTCTTCCCCCCAGCCACTGCACGCCTGACTCGCAGGCTCTTTCCTTTTCTAGAGGTCATCAGCCTACAAAATTCAGTGGTTTTCAGTTCTGTGCTGATGTTACCTCCACGTGTGTTGTTCCTACACCACATTTCCAGTTGCCAACATGGGGAGACTCAAGTTTATTTCCTCATTTATGCATTGGCAAACAAATCTTGCCACCCTCAGCCTTTGGCCACCCACAGCACCCTTGGCTGTGTTTACAGCTAGTTTTCTACAACTATAAGTCTTAACTAAGCCATTGTTCTTGGCATATCTCTATAGAAGTGTTTCTTCAGAAGAGAATATGTTTATATGGTGTTACTGTGACTGTGAGTTTAATGGCAACGTCAAAGTATCTGCTGGAAGTCTGAGGTAAGGAAAGGTAGAAAAATATCAAATTGCTGATGAAGAAAAGCAGTGTATTTTGAGATTGTATGTCAATTACAGTTGTAATTTAATTACATTAAAGAATTGCAGTCTGATCTGAAGAAAGAAGCCTCGGGAAAAGATTTAAATTCTTTTTTTTTCTGATTTTATTCCTCCATTTAGCAGGCCTCACCCTTCTTCCTCTTTCTCCCCCTAAACAAAACCGAAACAAACCCAGTTGTGACACATAAAGACTGTAGGTTATTGTATTGTTTTTTCTCTTCATGGCACCTCTATTATGCTTGAAGCAAAACTACACTATGCAGAGTCATCAACTAGATGGCAACCAACAGACAGGTTTTTTAAAAGTCTGTTGATTAGCAGATTCACCAGTGTCTCCATTCCCAACAGGGCAGACTGGAGACATTATACCACAGCTTTCATATCACTGCCATACCTACACCAGAACAAAGTTAAAGAAACTTTTATTTATGGTTTTCAGCAGTCTTCACAGAAGGCAGAGAGTTGCAGTCATTTCCATCATGACTAGGAACCAGTCCATTCTCTACAGTCACATTCCTGCTGCAAACATGGTCATCCATTTAAAATGATGGCTGCAGAAACACTGCCGTGATTTACCAGACTCCAGGTAGACAAATTTGCAAATGCCTCAAGAAATGTAGCTCAAATTTCCATATTCATTCTCCAAATTTCATAGGAATATTACCTAATACTGAATTTAGAAGTGAGCTTTTAAGAATCTTCACAAGGCAGAGTGCAGCTGCAGCCCCAGAAGCCTTTAATCACTCAACTCTGGATGACAGAGTGCACCACTTACCGCTGAACAGGTAAGGACAGGGAATCTAAGTGCTCCTCGCCCTTAAAAGCCATATTTATCCTATTCTCATGTGCACTTCTCCATAGGCTGGAATCTAGAAAGAAAACAAACAGTCATTTAGTAAACCATGGGAAACTCAGGCGTCTTCAGCCCAGGCTGGCATTGTCCTGGTCTTCTTGTGGAGAGAATTCATTAAAACAATTTAAAAGGCTTCTTTTCCACAGCTATTCCACAACTCCAGCTGATAACCAAGGCCATTAAGTACATTCCATAGCATAAACAATGTAGGGTTTACATATACCTGAAGATCCTGGACTACTGCACAGGTCAGAGCAGTCTGGGTTTTTTTCTGAGTTAATACTGAGGTATTACTTAGTCTCATTTATTTTATATTAACTCAAATGCTAGAGAAAATCTATTGAGTATCACAGTAATTCTTCATGTTGTTGTGAGAAAGATTCCAAGTGAGGTCCTTCCAACCCTGAGTATTCTGTGATATGATTTCAGGATTGTTAAGTACTACATTTACAGAAAGGTCCTTGATGTCTAAGTTACTGAAGTGTTTGACCCTTCCATGTTAAAAAATTTCAATTTTTATCCATTTTAAATGCTACACACATCTTTCTCCTCCATGTTTTCCCTTTATACCCACTGACCAAGAGATAGATCTGAGCTTTATTTTACTAGGGGGAAAAAAAAAAAAAAACAAGAAAGGAGAAGAAAGACTCCTCATTTTTCACAAAAGGAAGAGTGCTGCCTCCTTCCCTCTTCCTTTAATTAGCCTCATCCTACATTAGAGCATTACCTACTATAGGCCAATGCATATCCACAGCAAAAGTCATAAAGGATTTATACTACCAAAAAAGGTGAAGTCATTTTCACTCACACACATGGCTAGAAGAAAACTAAGGCAAAATATTTGGAGGAAAAGATTAATCCATGACTCAGGAAGAACAAGGAGGAAATGAATTCTTTTGGACAAGGAGACAGGAACAGTGGGAAAATTATGCTTTCTTGGATGTGAAGAAAAAACAGGGATCAATGGATGACACTCCTGGAGAAGACACTTTACACAGGAAATTACTGTTGTTTGTGTCACCGGCTGAGGCAGAATGTTTTTGATGTAGCTGCCTGTGAAATTCTGCTATTTGGTTATTGGCTGCATTGTGCAAGCTGAGTCAGCCAGCATTCAAGATATTCACCACCCCAAATTGCTCTTAATTGACACAGAGTGGTGCTCATTGCCTTTCCTAGCAAACTGATCTCATTACTAATGCATGCCCTTGTTTTTTCCCCCAAGATCTCACGAGCACAGCCTGAGTACATAAAGGTATTGCCACCAAAGTAATGGGTTCACGTGCTCTGCCCACCTTTAGATTGCTTCAGTGATGGTGTCACCCTGTGCTCCTCCCTGCCCCAACAAGGCTTTCCTGGAAATAACAAACTTAGTGTAATCCTTCTTTAGAAATATAAACTAAGAAGATTGAGATATGGGAGAAGAATCTGTTAACAAAGCGAAAACCAGCACCAAAAAACATACTAAAAAATAGTTTAATTGCTACTGAAGTCTCTGGTTTAAAAATATTGCAGATATTTCATAGACTTTGACTGAAAGTTCATATGCCCAGGTATGAAAATATTAGTATGTATTCCTCTGCTCCTGTGATACACAAAGATTTGTAAAACAAGCTTATTTTCAAGGGAGGACAAATTTAAAATATTTAGCGTATGATATACAGATTTCACTAACAAATGGAATAAATCAGCTATCTTCATTTCCAGTAGCAGAATTTTTTTGTCTTTTTTAAAGACATTTAAGACTACTAGATAAAAATAATCATGTAATCACATTTACTGGAAACAGCCAAATACCATGATAATCACTGTCTTCATTTGGAGGAGATACCCTTAAACACATCCACATAAAATCTTAATATCGAAGATGAAGTTTCCCCTCCTAAATCTTATCATTTAAAGGACCCAAAAAAGCAATGTTTTAGCTTGCAGAAGTACAGATTTCATGGGCACTAGCTATGTCTTTCTGCTCAGCATTAGACCTGGATTTACCTTCTTATGCTACCAACACTAAATCAAAGGCTTTGCTCTGGCAAGCTAAAGCTACTTCACCATTAGCTCAGCCCACTACCAATTCCTACACATACAAATCAAAGCACCTGCTTGTACTCCATTACTTGTGATCAGTGACATAATGTACACAGACATAAATTAGATTATTGCATGTCCTTGTTCCCCATAAATCAGAAACCTGACAAAAATGCAAGTTTTTATATGCTGCCTTCCCACAAAACACTCTTTTATATTATGTCTGAGAGCCTTTAAAGGCATTATCAACTCCTACTTAGAGGTTACTTATGCTCCAGGAACAATAACAAAATGCCACAACAATATCTTAACCAAACTGTCTGGCTCAAGACTATGATTAGATATTAGCTCAAACCTTTAATCCCAAATTAGTGTTGGCAACACGAGGAAATGCTCTCCCCAGGCACTCTGCCAGAGGATCCACTGCACCCCCAGGATCAGAGGAGAGGTTGGAACACCAGTGATTTGTGGTACAGACTTCTGGTCCTGCTTGGAATGCCTCCTCTGCTTGCTGGGCAATTGCAGAGCTCCATGGCAGATACTATTCAGTTTCCAGTGTTCTCATTCCTCTTTCCAGGTAGAACCAACCCTACCTCCTGGTAAGGACTAGGACAGAGCTGATTCTGCTTTTCATTCGAGTCCACAACGCAGTGAGGAGCTCTAGTCAGCACTCCTAAAAGCAAAAACCCTCTACTCCAGCTGACTATGGGAATGTTATGCACTCTTATACATGCACACACTTACTTTCATTAAGTTTAAACATAACAATAGGTAACACCAGTAGATTTCTGTAGGGGAGTCTAATATTTTTTTTCCCACTGGCTTCCATGACCACTGATTAGGCCTACAGCTCATCAGAGATGCTGTCTACATCAGTTTGTACAAAAACAAAACAAAAAAGCCACTGCTTGTAGTTTGTAATATTGGTAATTTTGGTAGAAGCCTTAGTGACAGACTGAAATAATAAAATTGTATTCTTGGACTTTTATAAGGCCTTTTATTTAACACTTTATATGGGGTTTTACATCTGCACACAGCCTTGTAAATGCTGACTCCTCTAGTAGGTAGCAGCATGTGCAGGTGGAATCACATGTATTCAAGGCAGCAGGCCTTGTGTCCTCATTTTTCTCTTTGTGATTTCAACTCTCATTTAAGTTTTGAGATGTTATTTCCTCACAGAATAGCTGTAGATAAGCAGAGCCCAAAACACATTTCAGTCCCATCCATGACAGTCAAATAGAAGCTTTTGTCAGACAACAGGAGTTCAGAAGAGAATAAAGCATCACACCTTAAAGAGCATGTAAGCATTGCTCTCAGAAATCAGCAAAGTGTCATGTCAGGACATGACCTTCATGGCCAAAAATGCCCAAAACCACACTGGCAGGAAGAAAGATTTTGCTCACAGGCGAGCACCAGGCCTTGCCAGCAAGGGACAGAAAAGCAAAAACATCTTAAAAAACTGTGAAACAGCCCACCTGTAAATTAAAGGAGGAGAAGTCTCATCCCAACTTACACCAGGCTTGGCAGCACAGGGGAAACCTGTGCAACACCTCATTAGCAGAGTGATGCAGCTGGAAGCTGTTATCCCAGTGTTCCACAACAAACCCCTCCTGCCTTACAAGAACTCCCTGCTGGGAGCCTCCTGTTGCTGCAGCCTGTTTGGCAATGGAGAGCAACTTTTACAGTGCCACACAGCTTTTTAGCACCCTACAAAATACATTATTTCTGCTAGGAAAGCAAATTGCATCTTATAAAATCTCCCAGTTTAAATTTCTTCTCCATCATTTAATGTGTTAGCTTGTATTTTAAATAAAACTAGAAATTAGGAGGATTTTAGCAGAAGGATTCTGTTAGGAATTATATCCATGCCCAAAAATATCATGGTAACAGCCTGTTTTCCAGGTGAACTCAGTGTGACCCATTGTCTTCTACTACCAATGGCCCTAAAGTTCTCTATCACAAAATGATGTCCTTAATAATTAAGCCCTGAAACTTCACACAATTAAATTTACATTTTTGAGCTCATTCATGTCACACATGTTCACCCTTGCAAAGGCTCAAATCAAAAGCCAAATCTGTGAGCTTTCACCATGCCCTTTCTAACCCCTAACATAGTAATTTCAACACTAACAATATCTTAAAATAAGGTCAATCAAGAGCATCATTTCTCTTTCAGAAAGAGACAGACATCCACACACCTAGCCTCTGATTATTAATAATCATCTGAATTAGAAGAACATGTTACCTATAAGCAATATGGTTAACCTGAGAATAAGAAGTTATTAGCTAAAAGTCATTTCAGACTAGATATCACTTGATTAATGTGAACAGTTCCTGTCTGTACTAAAGTAGAATCTCTTTTCTGCCAAACAGTGCTTGCCCTTACTTTACAATTCTGGGAGTTTGGGAATCATTAGTTATTATTCTCCTATACGCAGAATAACTGTTAATGGAATGCCACAAATCAAATGAAGAGCAAAATTCTGACAGCATTTATGTGAGAGGTCAGAAAGTAAATATATGCATCCTGTCCTTCAGCAGCACATCCAGCCCATCAGAAGTTTTTCCACACTGACCATTTGAGGAGTCAGGATTCTGTGTCATTCTGTGTTATAGGAGGCTTATATGGACATGAATTAATTACAGTAGTAAGAGCCAACTCAAAATTAAGCTGGGTGTCACAAATCTAAGAAACCATAAAACCAGAAGCAAAAATAATGAAGAGCCCTTCAAATGGTGCATAAAAATGGGTTGTATTAGCATGGGATCACACACACAGATCTATGGACCACACTCCTAGAATGCAAAATTAAAACTAGGAGGGAGAGGTGGGAAAAGGCACTACCTATGACATTCATTCATGGCAGCTGCTCTTGCAGAACCCATAATCAGAGAGGAAGCACTGCTGAATAGTTTATGCCTTACACTTCAAGTGCAATCTAAAGCATAAATCCATTTTCAGTCACAGAGGGGTTTTATTTTGATTGTATATTTCTTCCCCTCTTTTCCCTCTGCTTTCTGCAGAGAGAAGATCTCATTTTCAATGTATCTCTGTCTTGGAAAATATTCTTTTAATATATCATAGAACAGTTTGCTTTGGAAGGGACCTTAAAGATCATTTAGTTCCAATGCCCCAGGTCTGAGTAGGATTATCTTCCACTAGTCAGGCTGCCCACAACCTCATCCAACCTGTTCTTGAATACATACAAACTTTTTTTACAATATATTTATTTATTTGGCATCTATTTATTTAAATATTTTCTTGCATTCACTTATATTTTCATAATTGTGAAAAATATGTCTTATCTATATTCATTATAATTTCATGTTACTTTAAATATTTTTAAAGTATATATTATATATGGAGGTTTGGAGTGTGTGTGTGTGTATATATATATATATATATACACACACACAAAAACATCTAATGTAGTTATTCATGTAAACTGAAGCTTGTGCTATTTCTTTTTTCTTTGAGATATTTCTCATTTTAGCCTTGACTTACACATCTCTTCTGTGGAAATAGCCATGGGGGTTGGAGGCTGTGAAACAAATAAAGATCTACCTCAGTCAAATAGGCCATCCTGAAAATGATAGACAAGAAACATTATTGTGTAGATCCTTGAGGTGGAAGGAATAAAAACCAAAGAAATCTGAAGACAATACCATTCCTCTGCATACACAGGAACTCCTTAATTCACTTCCTGGTTTTAAAGCCCTCCTTGAGCATAATGAAAAAACTGTTTATGATCTTCATGAGGCAAAATCCTGCTTTGAAAGCAAGATGAGTGGGACTGCTCCTTCCCTATCTTTATTTTAGATATTGGATCATATGGAACACACTAAGTAGAATATATGCAATGCAACTAGAAGTTCTGATGGCATCAGGGGGAAAAACCCAGACACATTTATCCAGGTAATCCAGCTTTCTCCAAGATTAGGAATGGAGGAGATCAATCATGACACGTACAGTAGCAAGTCTTTTTGCCAATGCATGAATTTTCTTACAATGCACTTTAGCACATTTTCCAATGCAAATACAAAATATCTAGAAAAATGGAGTTTCCATCATCATGGATTAGATCATGAAAATATTTAAAAGAAGGAGATAAAGAAGGGTATAACAGATTTGATGATTTCTTTCCACCCACTCCCCCTCAAAGTTATTTTAGGTAACAGGCCAGCAGAGCAGTCACTGGACATCTTCGGGGCTTTTTTAATCTTATCAAAGTCTTTAAAATCTCCCCTTCTGAAAGGGGGACACCAATTTCTATAGCTGGCAGTATTATGGGAACAAACTGATTAGTGGTCACATTTCTAGCAATTAGCATTTTAGAGGCAGTTTCACTGGAAAAGAATTTACTTTTGAGGTTCAGGAACTGAATAATAAGTGTCAGGCTGGTGCACTCCAGAGCTGTATTTTACCTTCTATGCGGCGCAGAATAATCACCGTATAAAACCATTTACTGGTTCTCAGAGCAGCAGTAATGCAGGCTGCTACCACGTAATTCCCAGGGGTGCAACTCCTTGATTTTTACACTTCTCTTGCTTTCTGACAGGCAGCAGAGAGCTTTCCTAATCCCTCAGCCCAAAGAGCCAGCTTGACACCGCCTGCACCAACACCAGTCTCGATGCAAAGCATGCACAGTAGGGACAGCCCTGCTCCTGCTCGCAGCCTCTTGGGTTGAGCCATATTCCCACCCACGGGGGAGCAGATAAAACAGCCTTTCAGCACCTGGTTTGGTTTGCAGAGCAGCTCTGTGCACTGTGGGTGGCTCTCAGCCATGGCAGTGCCTGCCCCCGTGGCCAATGCGTGCTACAAGGGCTTTCTCCTCCGAGACACCCGGCTGCCATCAGGCTGAGCAGCAACTCCCCTCCACCCCTCCTTTTTCTCTGTCCCCAGCACTAGACAGAAAGCAGCAATCAAGGGCATGCCAGCTGTAAATTCAGCACCTCACAGCCATGCCCTGAGGGCCCCCAGGCTCCCCGTGAGAGGAGTTCCCAGCTGGGGCTGGCTCTCCAGTGCTCCCCCTACCACAGAATGCTTTGGGTTGGAAGGGACCTTAAAGATCATCTCATTCCACCTCCCTGGCAGGTGTCCCTCCCATGGGCAGGGACACCTTCCACTAGACCAGGCTGCTCAGAGCTCCATCCAACTTGGCCTTGGACACTGCCAGGGATGGAGCACCCACAACTCTGGGCAACCTCTTCCAATGCCCCACCACCCTCACAGTAAAGAATTTTCCCCAATATTTAATCTAAACTTGTTCTCAGTTTAAAGCCATCATGCCTTGTTCTATCACCATGTGCCTTCGTAGAAAGTCCCTCTCCAGCTCTCTTTCAGGCCCCCTTCCAGTCCTAGAAGGCTGCTCTTCTCCAAACAATCCCTATTCTCTCAGCCTCTCCTCATGGCAGAGGTGTAATGCCCCTCTAACAGTCTCCATGGTCCTCCTCTGGATTCAATCCATCATCCATTCAATCCCCAATTCAGTCCATCAGGTGTGTATCTTTCCTGTGCTGGGAACCCCAGTGTGCTTTAAGAGGTCAGAGGTTCGTGTTTGCAATAAATTACCTCAGTGAGATTTCTCTGCCTTGGTCTCATTTAGCCCTGACACCGCAGCCAGGATTTCAGCTCTCCTCCATGTGGAGAGAACAGGAAAAAAGGGCTGTTCTTTCAGCCCACCACTGTGTAGGGCACAAGGGAAAATAGGAGATTTTTGCACCTTACATTGTACAGATGTAGAAATGCAGAGTGTGTTGCTCAGAAGAAATGTTTATAGAATATCACAGTTTTCTGTTATTAGTTAACATGATTCTTCCAAAAGAAATTAAATTGGAGCTAAGATTCATTATTTCCCCTAAAAACACATAAAAATTCCTAGAGGGTCTTGACATGAAAAGAGATAAAAGAAAGTCCTTTCCCTACTGAGGCATAAAAAAAAAAAAATTATTAAATGACTTACCCAAAGTTAAACATGATGCAAGTACCAATTGAAACAAAATATTCTAGTATTAAATACTACAAACAAGTACATAGAGAAGATAACCTTGTATTTAACCACTTCAAAAGGAAAAGAATAGAGACCTACACAAATAACTCACTGCAAGGAAACAGGACAATATTTGCACATCTCTGTGTACAAACCATTACCTGTAATGAAAGGATTTCATCTTAATAGCCATTCCCATTAGTCATACAGGAAGTTTAAAAGACATCTTTATTTACATTGATATTCCTCAAAAAAGAAAAAAAAAATCTGACATTTTAACAGAAAAGAGCAAAACAATATTATTAATTCAGGTCATAGCCCACACTAGCCAAGGCTGTATTGGACTAGCATCACAAGGCATTACATGGTAAACAGTGGTGGCATTTTCACAATATTTGCCAGTGGTGATTAAGTTTATCATTTTACAGAGTTAATATCAAATTGCTTCTTTTTGGTCATAACTCTGGAAACTTTAAACCAGCTTTAGACCAGTACAGACAAACACACTTGATCTAAAAGTTAGCTATTCTTGGCCTTCTGTGATTGTGTCTCTCTAGTCCTTAAACTCCTTCTCTATCTGAATTACTAATAAATTTACTACTTCTTTCAATCAACATCAGCATAATTTTTCTCACCTTTCTACAACTTATTGGGGGAAAGAAAAGAAAAGGACATCAGAGCACTACAGAAAAGTTGGAAGAAAGTAGCTGAGAGAGATCAAAGTTATTGCCTGCTTATAAGGTAACACAACAGAATGCAAGAGCAGGAGATCCAATTGCACACAAGACGAACCAACACACCAAAGAAAATATAGAATACATGTGGTTAAGCTAAGTACTTTCAAGGATCTCAGCTCTCTGAACAATTATTCTACTCCACTAGACTATCTTCATGCTAATTGCAGCCTCTACCATCAAGCCCACCTTTTCTAGATAGACACAGAAAATCCAACAGACAAACCTCCTAAAAGGTGAAAAAAGTAAAAAAAAATTAAAAAATTAAAAAAAAATAAATCAGAGTATGTTGTGAAATTGCCCATAGACTGAAAAACTAGAACATTCAGCCTACGGGAGAATTATTTTGAGTGTAGTTTCTATTTCCTTGTTTTCTCTCTTTAATTAACTCCAATTAGCACTTCCAGACAGTCTGTCAGCTGCCTAGTCATTATAATTCTACACAAAGAACAAGCCATAAAGCAGCAGTGAGCTTTTTCTGTTTGTAAGGAGAAAATACTTCATTTATAATTTTGAACCACTGCCAAAGAGTATCCAATCACCAGACATTTTCTTCTTCCTCTGTCCTTTGCACAAAAACTGCGGAGGAGCCAAAAAGCTGTAACAATATCACAGATAGGGAATCCTCAGCAAGGCCAGAGGCAAAACTGCTCTGCAGGATTATTCCCATATTCAGTGTCTCAGGGGTGGTGTAAAAGGAGCAGAGCACATCCAGAAGCTCCAAGCAAACCCAAAGGCTCTGGGGGACTTTGCAGCCTGCTCACATTATTTTGCACCAGAGATCAAGTTGGGTGTGGGATCAGAAAGTGCAAATCCTACTTCAAGCCAGCGAGCTGCACTCAGTCTGTGTGCCCCAAGCACTCCTGAGCCTCTGGCTGCAGAGCTCTGGAAGGCCAAGCAAAAAAGTTCAGGTGGTATCACTTGGTGGAATGGCAGCTTTTGTTAGGATCACAGGATAGCCTGGGTTGGAAAGGACCCCAAGGATTATCAAAGTCCAATTCTTGGCCCTCCATAGGACAATCCCCAGTGTCACACCATATGCCAAGAGCATTGTCCAAATTTTTCTTTGGCAGGTTTGCAGGTTTCTGCAACCCATTCCCTGTGGAGGCTGTTCCAGTGCCTAACCACCTTCTGGGTGGAAAACCTTTTCCTGATATCCAACCTAAACCTCCCCTGACACAACTCCAGGCCATTCCCTTGGGTCCTGTCAGAGAGAACAGATCAGTTCCTGCCCCTCCTCTTCCCCTCATGAGGAAGCTGCAGACTGTGATGAGGTTCACAGAATATGATGAACTGGAAAGGATCATAAGGATCATCAAGTCCAACTTTTGGCCCTGCACAGGACAGCTTTCTTTGGAGTTGTTGAGTCTGGGTGGGGGTTTTTTGTTGATGTTGTTGCTGGTTTTGTTTTTTTAATCTTTCCCCCTTTCCCAATTCACAGGATGAAGTTTTAGTATGGAAGAGCCAGGGAGCAGACCACAGGCAAAATAATAAGAAGAAATGTAAGGAGAGGAGTAGTGCTTAGTAGGAAGCAAAGTTTGGATGTACTATATGCCACAGTACTTTTAATTACTAAACCCCCAAGTCTGGCAGGCATACAAGGCACAGCCTATATCTTCTTTTGCACTGGTAACTCCCAGATATGCAGCAAATTCCAAAAGTCCAACAACTTCACATCTATCAGCTGATGTTCAGTAACCCATTATGCAAGGAACTGGCACACAAGTTCTGAGTACAGGATGAACTGCTACACAGTCTGTTCCAGGATGGCTGCATTGTTTGTTCTCATGATTTTCTAAAAATTGATACTGAAAGAAAAGAAAAATTATCTTTTAAACTGTACAAAGCTCCTTGCAGAATAGGGCTAGTGTTTTGATAAATATTTCCCATTATTATCACAAGGTGTAACAGTTTGTGATGGCACAAGTAGAGACAAATATACCAGAAATAGCTGGAAGGAAAGGTCCCAGAGCCAATTTTGCTATTGGCAGCCAAATTCAGTGAATTTGTAATCATTAGGTTTAGGAGTGCTCAGATTCCAGACTTTATTTTTTCTCCCCAAAAATGTAACAGTGACTATAGGGGGTTTATCTGTAATATTAGCTTGAACTTTGCACTTATTCACGGCTATGCCACAGAATTTTGTTTTCCTGCAAGTCAAACAGAGACACATTAGATTCACACTTGGAAAGAAGTCTGTTCACTCATTTCCAGTGCAAGTCTCTGCACTATTACCCCTCCAGACACATGAGACCAGTAAGAACAAGTAAGTGTAAAAGTTCTCTATGAACCTCCATTTCCAGAAATTTGGCATCGACTGTTTCAGTTGCAAATGCACCAAAACTTAGAAGTCACACTGCTGATCCCCTGCCCTGAAAACATCAGTCTTCCAACCTGTTTCTGTTGTTACCTGTGATATGTGGGCTGTGGATCAGCCCATCTCCCATTTGCTAGAGTAGCTAAGAAAACTCAAAATCCCTCCAGGGAGCTCATTTCACTATTAAAATACCAGCATTTTTCCATCCACCACCTATAGGGATAGTTCCATGATCAAGAGTTTCCTTCATCTCCATTTCCCATGATCAGCCTCAGAAAACTCTGCCAATCCAGGAACACCCATCATCACCAACATTTCCAGTGTAACCTAAGGCAATAATTGGCCTCAGCTAGAAAACAAACACATTCCTAACCCCTCAGGGTGACAGGGTGTACATTCCACCTGCAAATGTGGCTTTCATTATTTTCACTGTGCCTAAGTTTAGAGATGCTATCAACAATCCAGCGCTTACCTCAGCTGGATCCAAGGAACTGCCTGTGCCAATTACACTCCCATTATACCAGTAAATATCTGAGGGTCAGGCATGTCAAATATCTTGCTAGGTACTGGCAATGCCCACTCACTGATGTGCCAGGGCCTTGGCATCCCACAGGAAGAGTCTGCCATCTGAGCAGTCCGGCACAGCCTGCCCCAATAGCAGGAGAGAAGGCATACAGAAGTTTTTTGTTAGATTCACATTGTCTGCACAAGACTCAGAGCAGAGGTTTCAGGGAAATAGCCCATGACCCCTCTCAGTCAGTGCTCAGGTGAAAGAACAGGATCCTGAAGCCACATCTCATCTATACTCAGTATGACTGGAATGTCACACAGGAAATTTGAAGCTCATGTGCATGGCCCAGCTTTTCCTAGCTACTGTCAGTACAGCCCTCAGTGAGAAAACTGTCCCCAAAGGCACAATCAGCATTTGTACAGCACACCCAAAACCTGAAATGTCTTTATTTATTTAAAGATAGAGTGCTGTGAGCAGCAACATATATACCTGCAAGGAAAAAAGTGACATCCTAAAATTGAAGGAAAAAAATTTAAATTACTGCAGTGGTAAATGTAAATCAGTTCTGAGACCCAGCCACCTAATTGTCCATTAAGATATCAAAAAACAGATTCTTCTTTTAATTTAATAGTCTCCTAAAAGAGAACCCAAGAAAATGTTAGGCATTACTCATGGTAGAACTACAGGACAGAGCTTTCGACTCATGACTCATCCAATAAAAGGGAAAGCAGTTCATAAGCAAATTCTGAAAAGTTTCAAAGCACAAGATGAATTTACCTTTTAAAAAAAAAGCATTTCAGTAAGATGGGGTGGAAAAAGAAATCAGTTACAGGAAACATAGGGCAGTGGTTACATCCAGAGAATGAAAATACAGAAATCATCCTGCTTTTCACAACAAGGTTTGTCACCATCCTCTCACAGCTATGCAGAAACTTATTTAACCTCTCTCCATCCTCTGAAATGATAATGTTCCAAATTCCTCTACTCTCCTTAGTGCAGTGACAGATTATGTCTGCAAAAGCAGAGGCTGGGGGTGTCTTTATACAGCCCTTGAACTCAACCTGATTCTAAAGCATCAGCCCAAATCTAATTCCAGGAATTGAAGATCTCATACATGTGAGAGCAAAATGCGCAAGGCAGAAAAATAGATTTTAGTAAAAAATGTGAAGTGGTTGAATCCTGACAGGAGGTGACTAAGAGGGGAATCCAGTAAACATGGAAAAATAAGTCAGGAATTTTAACATCTTAGAGCCCCGAAAAATTTAGAAGAAGAAAAGTGCAACGTTCAAACACAGATGGGCCATGCTTTTCTGTAACACATGTGCCACTTGCCCCCATAAAGTCACAGTGACCCAGAACCTGGTATCACACAGCCACAGAATTGTTGACGTTGAAAGGACCTCAGCAAGTCTCACAGGGGAAATTCCTGTGGATAATACAAACTATGAAAGTTAAAATTAGTTATAATGATTTTTAAATTAATTGTCGCGCCTCATGAAAATTGCTGCCTGTATTACATCCTTCTCTTAGGATGTCCTTGAAAGTGTGGCTTCTGGTTTAACTTTTGAAGACCAGCCTTTTCCAGGATAACAGAAAACTGAATGGAAAAACTAGATGGGGTCAGGAGGAGTCAATCAGAGGAAAAAAATGCATTAAAGTTCCCAACAGCCCTGCCACTGACTTCAGCGGTGAAAGAAGCCAAAACTTATTGTACATTTAGGAGTTAAGATTGACTGGGACCTTTCTAAAATTACATATACAAAATACCAGCTTCTGCAAATAATTATCAGGTCATATACTCATAAAAGTCAAGAAAATATATTTTATTACCTGCTCATCTTACTTATTCACGGAGTAGAGCCAATATTAGTCAGCACAAGTAGCTGCGTACGAGCAGGAAGGCTGCAATCATTAAGGAAGGGATGTAATTAAAAGGAGGGAAATCCAAAACACAGTTATACCTACCAATCATGTCATCTAAATTGTACTATTTTATTCATTAAAAATAAAGCTTTGAAACAAAGATGCCATATTTTATGCAAGTTCTTGATTATCTTTCTTCTGAGGGAGCATGTAATTTACAAGAAAGAGGACTTAAAGCTTTAAGTGCCTCTGACTTAATTCAGCATTGCTGTATTGATGGTCCCATTTAGATGATTCCATTTTAGGCCCCTCTAACGCATTAAAGGCATGACTTACTCACATCCATTTGGCTAATGATCCCCTACTGCTCTAAAGTAAATGACAGCTATTTACAGTAAATTATTCAATTAGATAGAGGGAAGTGTGGTATTCATTTTATATTGTTTGACATGGCAAAACAGAAGTGTGCAAGAAGGCAGGTAGGGCATTTTAATCTTCCAGAATCAATTGTTTAATCCACAGCAGGAGAATAAATACACTCCACAATACTTGTCAGCATCAGATTTTTATTGTAAACATTCTAAGAGAGACCAAAGTGTTGCAACTCCAGTTAATATAATTCTGTCCACTTCAAAAGTAAGTCGTCATACTATGCAATACCAGCATCTTATAGGACTGCTTTATTTTAGGCACAATTTCAAGGAGCACACAAAGTGACCATATGCTAGCAGGAGACCAAATTTCCATTTAAATAAAAGAAATAGGCATGAGCAATTCTGAATCCCATTTATCTGTAATGGGATTTACACTACTAAGTGAATACCTCACTCTCCAAAACAAGGACTCAATGTCCCAAGACAGTTGGATAGTGGGGTATTTTTAATTTATGAAATCCCAGGACAAGACAGTTCAGCTACTCTTACAAATTAAGAGTGGGATTCAGAAGGATAATCAAATAAAGAACAAGCTGGGGCTAAAACAGAGCCCAGAAAAGGAGGGAATGATCACATCACAATAATATAAAAAAATTCTTTGATTTGAGGATCTTTACACACATTCATCCATTCTTTTCCAGGGGCTAAAGGGGGTGTGTGAGTACACACACATTTCAATCCCCACTCTATACACACTCATCTGACCTCAACACCTGGAGAAAACAAAAAGTTGTGACTTTGCTGTCCCCTGTCAAACCTTTGCCTTATAAAAGAGAAAATAAAAGAGTAGTTCTGATTATTATAGACAGGAACATAAAGTCCAGGGTGCAGGACAGGCCACCATGTGTGCTGAGCCTGCCAGTGACCGTGCCTGTGCAGCTCTCAGGCCTCCCAGCATTTATCAGAGGCAAAGAAGGAAGAGGCAATTTGTCTAAGCCCTCCTGGCTAGCCCTGATTTTGGAGAATTTCTCTCTTCCACAAGCCCAGAATGCCTCAGAACAAGTGCCGAGCACCCCAAATAGAAGAACATTTTACTCTGGCTAACCTGCCAACACATTTAATTTTCTGCAGGCAGAGGGCCAAGTTCAGCAAGCACAGCTCCTGCTAAGCTTAATGGGAGCTGCACTTGCCTGTGCCAGGCAGTGAAGGTTTGCTGGAGGACTGCAAGAAACACACTACAGAAAATACAACTGCTGCCAGTATCTCTGTTCAGAGGCTGCATTTGAATGGACTACTCTTTTTTTTTTTTCTCTGATTTTATTCAATTCTTCTAAAGCTGCTGGCACAATGAAACCCTTCCTACTCTTAGCACGTATTCACTCACTTCCATGAGCAAGGAATCCAGACTGGCTGCTTGCAGTGATGAATTTATCCAAAGACCAGCTTACCACAACTAGGCTGTTATAAATTTAAGTCATTTGGTGCCTTACAGCCAACAGTGCTGGCCAGATTATTCAAAAGGCCTCCTACATACAAGTCCAGAATTCCTAGGGAAGGTCTGCATTTCAATGGCTCCAGATCCTATTTTCTGTAAATCAATTCTTGCTGTTTATTTTCCTAGCTACCTTCATCCTCTTGTGAATCATTTTAATTTCTAGTTCTACCAGAACCAAACATATTAAGAAAATTTTAGTCAAGGTTCTCAGCGTCTCTAAGCTATGCCAATTTTTACTAGGCAAAGATTGCTCCATTATTATTTGCAGAAAATCCCCTCCCCTTTAAAGGTTTTTCAGATGGTATAGTAATACAAGTAATAATTATAACAGTTCTAGACCTTAATAAGAGATATTCTGGTCTTTCAGTCCCTGGAGGCTACCCCTGCTCAGCCTACACCTCTTCATACAATGTCTTCCTTGTTCACCCTCCTGCTCTCAGACTAAACACACTTATATCTGCTGACATTCCCTCTGGTGCACAAGGAAGTGGCTTGGATTTAAATCCTTTAAACCCATGATGAACTTCTGAAACATTCCACAGTTAATTTCCACTGAAAAATCACCTGCCTGAAAGGCACGGAGTTAAAACAGACTGCAAGCCAGTCCTTCACTAGTAGGTAAGAGGAGTGAAAACACTTTGTGTGGCACTTGAAATTACACAGGAAGGCTAAATTATTAAAAGGAAACCTAAAAAAAATCACAGATGACAAAACGCAAGGACAATGTGAACTTGGATCCACATTTTTAATAATTTCATTCACCAAAATAGACTTCTCTACACTAAATAGTGAACACTTCTATTTTTCTGATTCCAAAATTCCCCCAGACAGCCAAACAGGATAGAAACAGGAACTGAGACGTTCAAGGTACATTGCCAGTAAAATTGCTACACATCAAAACTACACCAAGCAGCGTTGAAAACTGACTCTTGAGCATACAAAATTTCTGCTCAGCTGCTCAGATTCCGAGCAGTTGCTCAGAATGGGCAGCTTGGAGTAGCAAAATGTAGAAGACACTGAAGTGGAGGAGGCAGGGGGAGCCAATATTGCAGCTGAGTTTTCCCTAGCTCTTCATGGAGAAATCTTCCCTTCCCCTGGGCCAGGCTGTGGTGGGAGCAGGGCTCTGCAGGACACTCCCACCTGCAGTGACAACAGGGCCAAGCTGGCCTGATAACGTGGCCACATTGCTGCCAAGGAAATAGGAAAGCAGCGATTGAAGGAGTGGTTTGGCCTGGGATGAGTCACTTGCCATCACCTCCCCTGGGATGGCACAGGCAGGAACGCTGCTGCTGCTCACCGCTCGTGTCCCCACCCCTCTGTCCTGAGCAGGGCCCGTCCATCCTGTGCACAACCTCCTCCAGCACAAGCAATGAACTGCTCAAAACGACCTGAGTTGCAAATATTGTTTACAAAGCACATTTCACTTATAAGTGAAATGATACCAAAACAGAGTGTACAATTTCGCTCCACCTTGGGCAGGTGCCCTGCATTGGCATCACAGTCCACAGACATTTATAAGGGTCAGGCACACATCAGCTGGGAAACAGCACCATGGTAAGTGACATGGACAGCCCAGCTCTGCTCACATGTCAAACTTTGCTTAGTTTTGTTTTGAGCCTTTTTTTCCCCCTCTCAAAACCCTTGACATTATTTTCTAGATATAGTAATACTTAGATAAATAAAACAGGCAATATTTCCACATGTTATATTGAGTATGTCATCCTATAATTTCATCATTTTAGATTTAAAAAATTATACGTAGAGTATTTTTAATATAACCAAACACCAGGTACAACAATTCTCCCACAATGTCAGGGGCTGCTTAATACACCTCCATAGAAAACCAGAAACTTTTTTTTTTCTTTTTACATATTCACAGCAACCAAAGGTCACCTTCATTTTCACAAGTCCTACAAATGGTCTCCAAAGGACATGAGCTAGAAATGGGAAAGGGAAAAGCATTCAAATACAAAAAGAATGCAAGAAAATAGGTATCAGAGAAAAATCTGCTCTGGGGAGGCACTTCCATAGAAAGTGACCATGTAAACAAAGAAGGGGCACCTCATGCTTAGGACATCAGTCTGTGCTGGAGACAGTAAGTCCCTGGCCTGGGGCAATGGTGAGAGCACACTTCAGACACAGCACAGTGTTATATTATGCAATTCATGTTGGCTGCATTTTTCTTTTGTAAATCAACATAATTTGGCTCTTTTAATATTCCTCTTACTTTTCCTTCATTTAATGATTTTTCCAGAAGTGCTTAAAATCAAGGGTGTTCTGAACACTAAATTATAAAACCTGGCATATGAAGACTCAAATTCCTATAAATAGATGAATATCCCATTTTCTGGAATTCTAATCAGCTTACACTTTTTATTTCACCTCTATTAGATGGCAATCTCAGGAGCATTTTTACAACTGCTGAATATTCATTGCTGCTTTCTTCTTTAAAGAAAACTCTATTGATTAACTGATTTTGTAGCTTACATTGATGTGCAGGTCCCAGGTTAAAAAAAATAATATGGGTATAAAAGTACTGAAGTTTATTCCTTATAAGTGGAAGGGTGAGAGAATTTCAACAGCAACTCTCAGTTTGAGAGATGAGTGTAAAGCTCTGCACCTCACTGACTACACTGGTGTTTAACAGTGCCATGCATCATGACCTTATCCTAATATTTCTGAGGAAATCCAGCTCCAGCTTTTTATCCACCTCATGTTCCCAGATCTACATTTTCCCAGGATGAGAACCAATGTTAAATAGCTGCTCTAACTCAGGGCTGGCAGGAAGGTCCCTGCTGGATAGCTTGGACACTTGGAGAAGGCAGAGAGGATGGAGCTCTGTGGGTACCAACACACCACAGCCTCCAGAGTTTTGTCTCCCTCTCTGCTGCCAGTAATTGCTCCACTGACCACTTCCAGCTGTCAAAGCCCCCACCAGCACTGCAACAGGAATCTCAAGGGCAGCATCTGCCTTGGGTGTGCCCAGACACCACCACAGCCACGTCAGGGAGCTGCTCAGCACCGACTCAGGGCTGAAGGCAGCACTGGGAGCCCTGTCCCATGCTCAGGTGTCAAAGCATGCACTCACCTTTTCAGCTGTGAGTCCGTGAAAGTGTGAAACCAAACCAGACTTGCTCTTTGTGCACAGCCCTGTTCATACAAGAACTTATATAAAAATCAAAGGGACAAAAGGCTCTCACACAACACACACCTAAAATAACCTTACTTCAGCCGTGCCTTGGCAAAAAGCCTAGGCAGAAAAAAGATTTTTCCCTTTAGCTAGCAAACAGACCCCATTTTCCTTTTTCCAGGGCCCACATCCGTATAACCAACTATAGTTCTGGTATCAGCATTTATAGGTCTCATATGGTCACCATTCCCAAGCAAACCACTTCCTCAGTAGAGACACAGTTAGTATATTTTCTCATTTTCTCATATTTGGCAGAATAGTCACTGACTGTGGGAGAGAGTAAGGAGAAACTGTAAGGGACAGAAATCAGATCTAGAAAAATCAAAGTGTGTTCCTTAAGACACGATAGATCAAATAGGAAAAAAAATCACTGCACAGAGTGTTTCAAGCTCACTTTCTGACTTTCTTTTCTCAGTGCAGCTATTGCATAAACATTTCATGTAGGTGTGCAAGCATCAAGTGTAGAGGGACTAAAGCAGTCACATCACCATCTTCACTACTACAGCAAAGAAAACCGAAGTTTCCAGTACATATTAGGTATTCTTCTATCTTCATTTTCTTTCTGTTTCAAACAGCTTAGAAACAAATGAAAACTAAAACCTTTTGCAAGAGGCAAGAGGTAAATTTGCCATTTCAATGCTGTCTTTGAAACGGGAGTTCCAGAATCCAATACACAAACTCTTCAGGCTCCAAGACAAAGACATTAAATACCAAAGCATTAATAGAAAATTTAACCCCAGCCCTCAGCCTGACCTGAGATTACTGGCTGCAGACTTCCAGGAGCTGGCTGCTGCCTCCAACAGTTTACAGATCAATGTGTTGAGCTGGTACTGATAAAGACACAGGCTCAAGAAACAAGAGCACACGTCTCAGTCTGTCACTGCTGTGGGACGTCAGCCCTTCCATCTGCCTGCTCCATCACACAACATTAAAATGATTTTTTGTGGCACATAATAAATACTGCTTTAAAAAAAAAAATCAGCCACCCATCCTGAAACACCTTACCTAGCTTGTAACAGAAATGAGCTAGAAAAAATGAAATACCAAAAGGTCAGTCCACTACTGGTACAATCAAACTCTTCCCGCTCCCTTGGGCTGAAAAGGAATGGTCAAATCCTATATGCAGTGTATGACTGGCAGTGCAGTTTCTTTATATGAGGAAAGATCATGTTTGAAAATTGCTCAGACCCTGATCTTCGAGAACAAATTGACCTAGTTTTAATTATTCATGGGCTTGACTCTCAGCAGGTTGGCTTTCCCAACTGCAATGCCTGGGAAAGTGCACAACCCAGCCAGCTCTCAAAGACTTCCACACAATATTTTCTAATGGTTTGTTTCTGATCACAGCAAAGTTCTTGTGTAGATATTTTTCACCTGTTTAATCTGTTGGTGGTACTCCATCTGTCTTTTGAAGACAGCTAATGATCAACAGGTCATTTCATTCTGTTGAACAAGTCCTCAAATTTTTTTCCTCCAAATGCCAGTAGATCTCATGAAGCAGATATTGAAGAACAGAAAGCATCAAGAAATCAGATCAGGTTCAAAGGATCAGATTTTCAAATTAAGAAGCATTGCAAAAAAAAATATAATTTTTTAGAAATTTGAAAAACACTTATTTTCTGAGAGAAATGTAGATTCCAGAATAACCACAAAGCTCACATTTGACATATGAACTAAAAAAATTACTTTTCTGAAGTAAAACTATGTTCTGATATAGCTTCATTATGAATAAAACACACAGTGAATCAACTGCTTCTGTTTTACTGGAGCAGAGCAGGGATTTCAACAAGAGATAGCAATCATGGAGCAGTGCCAGGTTATACCAGCTGAAAATATGGCTCACTCCCCTTGTTACAGAGAATTGAAATCTAAAAATACTATTCTATGGTCCATTATTTTAATGTAAGTTTACAGCTACTGTACTTCCTCTGAAATTTTTACACTCTGTCCTGAAGTAGGCAATGAACTTGAATTCAGCATATGCAGCACATCAAACTGCAGGGAAAACACAGCATCCCTGGGTACCACTGCCCCACACAGAAAATTCAGTGTGCTCAAGGTACAATTCCTTGCCCTTGTACATTGGTTTTATTTTGCAGCACTGGACCAGTAAGGGAAAATTAAAATCTGCTTTCCTGTAGGATTAGCACAGCCTAAAAGTACATGACCCAGAAGGTTAAAATTTATGTATTGCAAATTAAGAAATTATCAACACCAAGCTAGTTAAAAAAAATTGTTTTCACTATTAAATAAGGTATATGAAGAATAATTTGTAAATCAGAATTATTTGAAGAGATGTCATAAAGCAGAAAAGCATTTAGTTACTCTCCCAAAAATTTTGCAACTTTATCCATAACCTTTAGGAATAATTCACTGTGAGCTGAGTACTAAAAGAACTCTGATCACACAAAACTTATTAAAATCTAAGGATATTTCATTAGGGAAAAAATAATAATTACTATCATAATTTAAATAATCTGACTTCAGGAAAACAAACAGATATCCTTATCACTGTGAATAAAGGCAATGTTCATTTCCAGCCAAAGACTGAGATTTTTATTTTGGCGTTCACTTCGCCTTGTAACAGCTGTAAGAACATTTAACTCCATTATATTTAAAAAGTAATTATATGAACAAAAAAGTGACTAAGAAAAAATCCCTCCCTTTTAAACCATAAACTTTTCCTTCAAATTATGTGACTAAAGAAATGCTCATATTAGGGCTTGGAAGTATTTTTCAAAACTATAAATGGTGAACAGCAAAGAAGGCAGCGCACTAATGCAACGTAGATGTAAAGTTCAATTTGTTTTACACAGCATAGTAGCACATCTCAGTACTTACACATGACATTTACTTTGCTGTCTTTTAATCCATCCCCATAAACAAGCAGACATTTATCCCAGAAGCCCCTTTTTCAAGCTCTCTGTAGGACTGCTGAGTGCATGCCTGCCTGCTGCAGGCCTGCACAGTGGAGGGCTGGACAGCAGTAAATGCTTTAGCCCTGCACAGATACTGTGCACTCATACTGCATTGAGTGTAGAAACATCTCCTGAGGAAATAAACAACAAAAACAATAATAATAATTTTTTAAAAACCCATATACATATTGCCCAAGGCATTGCTACCCTTCCACGTGCTCCCCCTTCAGTAACCTGAACAAACTAGCAGAGCTAAGGTCAAAGAATTGCTCCAAGAGATATCTACCATCACTGAATTAATAGACTCACCAGGAAGGGGATGGATGGTGCAGGGTTCTACGTACCTCACAGTTCTTGTGAGTAGTGGCCTACCTGTAAATTTGGATACCACCACAGATCCAGATAATAAACCAAAGCCTTGACCAGCAGCTGCCTTAATGTTGAAAGTAGACTCAATTCCCCCCAACTTCCACTGGAACGAGGAATGAAAGCTGAGATCACATTTCATTATGAAAATGGAATATTTGGACTAGGAATGAAAGGGAAAATTCATCCCTTTGGAAAGCCTTTGCAACCTCAAAATAATAGTCAGGTTTGTGACTGAGGCAAGTAGTACCATATTTTGGGAGCCAGCTTATTGAGTATGCTTCTGTAATTACCAGTTTAAATCTATCCAGCTGGAAGAAAAGCAGTAATAGAGTTCATTTCCAAAAGATCTGCATTTAAAGACATTTTTTTTCTATTAAGTAAAATCCTTTATGAAATCATGTCCTCATGTTTTTCTTGCTTGGCCCAGTTTTCAGTATTGCAAACTGCTGAAGTCCATCTACTTCAGGCAGGCTCATTAGCTGGGCAGACAGAGAACCTACAGCTGGAAACACACCCCCTTCTGCACTGAAAAACTGCTGTATTCTCCCTCCTTTCAAGCCAAAAGAGCCCCTCAATTAATGTGTAAAAAACTGGTTTAGAAGAACAACAGGAATCCTGCAAGCTACAATAGTGCAAACTGGGCAAGGACAGTCCAGGTCCTGCTGCCTGAACCATGAGAGCCCTCCCTCTCTTGCTTCAGCTTTCTTCTCATCAGCCAAAAGAAACATATGCTGCTCCATGCTGAAGAGTCATTTAATTCAGCTAGTTTTGGCAAACAACTGACACCTCTTGAAAAATGCATTGCATTCAGTATTTGCCATCCAGTCTCCCCATTTCTTCTTCAATAATATGCAAAAACAGCATGAAGAAACTCCACAAAAGGGAAAGGCATCATTGCCAGAGAGACACAAAGGTGTGTAACGTAATCATGAAACATAAGCAGAATCAAGCTCAACAGCACTCATTTTGTAGAAAAACTAATCCATTATTTATGACTGTTTGCTGTTTAGTGTGAATTCTTACAGCTCAGATAAGCTGAGCTCAGCTGAGCTGTTGCTAGATGTGCTTTATCTTTGCCTCCATGCTAAGTGCAAACACAGCTCTCAAAACCCCCTTTTTTTTTTTTGGCAGGCCAGAAAACAAATAAGTCCTCCTCTGTGATGGCTTCTTTGACAAGACTGCAATTTTTCCTATGGACAGCCTCAAAGCTGTACAAGAGGTGTATTTTTCATTAATCAGTATTAGTTTTGTGGGGTTTATTGATTGGCTTCTTTTTTTTTCCCCCCCAAGCTCTTTAAACACATTTGCATATCTAACAGGAGGAAGATGTAGACTCTTAAATATTATAAAAGCCAGGGAATTCTTTCAAGCACTTAAAGCAGGAACTACCAACAGGGAAACAGCATAACTATTTTACAGAATTTAAGGAAAAGCTGCAAATCCAAAGAAATTCTCGCTATAACTTATGCCATTTAATGTGCAAAGACATTTAAGGTTTCAGTCCTGCCAGGATCCCAATCCAGCAAACTACTTAAGGATGCTCATATGAAAAAAATGAAAAATCTCACATGTTTAAAACCTGACACCTGCTGAAATGCTTTGCCACATTAGGGCCAGCAACATCAGCGCTTCTCAGACAAGCTGCTTGTGAATCTCCACCCAAATCAGTTGTGTTGTCCTTTGGCACTTGCCTTTAATCCCTCCAAACACGCCATGGTTTGTGCATGTGCCACCTCTGGGTTATCTCAGCACAGCAGCTGTGTCACCATTTAGATGCTTACAGTAACAATGGTTTCTAACCTGCATTTTTTGACACAACTCTTGAAGAAATTCAAGAGAAATCTGGTACAGAAACTCCCAGTAAGAGCAGCACTGACTGGAACACTCCCCTCATGCAACAGCTGAGATTCAGAACATTGTTTTAATGCCTCACAGGGGATGGCTGTGCGGCCCACCTACCCCAAGGTCTGCATGGAAGCTGTTGCCCCCGGTAGTTCATTTGGAAGTGACACACTTTCTGTGACAGATGTGGTTCTCCTGGCTTAGAGCACCAGTCCCATTCTGTCCCTGGTTCTTGTGCAGCCCAGTGGGTCAATCACACTGTGGTGGTTGGACTCCGGCCCAAATGCCAGGCAGCACAAGGAGCCTCTCGCTCACTCTCCCCTGGCACAGTTGGGCAGAGGAGGGAGAAGGGAAAAAATTAATGAATGTTTCATGAGTGAGATAAGGACTGGAAGAAACGCTTCAAGGGCAAAGCAGGCTCAACTTTACAGTTACAAAAGTGAATTTACTACTGACACAATCAGAGGAGGATAATGAGAAGTAAAATAAGCCCTTCAAACACCTTCTCCCCCCAGCCCCTCCCTCCTTCCCACCGACAGCACAGGCAGATGGGGCAGAGGGGTCTGGTCTGTTCATCATCAAGATTTTCTTCCCCTGCTCAGGGAGAGGAGTCCATCCCCTGTGAGGCCGTGGGGTCCCTCCCACGGGAGACACTTCTGTGGGAACTTCTCCAGCGTGGGGCCACGCTCAGGAGCTGCAGCCAAACCTCACCTGCAGCTTCCTGAGCAACCCCACGGGCACACAGCCCTCCCAAAACTGCTGTAATGTGAGCTCCCCCAGGGGCACACAGCCCTCCCAAAACTGCTGAAATGTGAGCTCCCCCAGGGGCACACAGCCCTCCCAAAACTGCTG
>VZRX01002422.1:58297-94216 GCA_013398075.1 Notiomystis cincta
ACCACGGCCTGCAGAGGAATCTCAGCTCCCTGGAGTCCCTGGAGCACCTCCTGCCCCTCCTTCTCCACTGACCTTGGTGTTGCCACATTGTTTTCCCTCACATGTTCTCACCTCCTCCTCTTCCCTAACCCAAAGTGAAAACCCCGCTTCCAGCAGCTCCTTACAGGAGCCACCTCCGTGGCGCCTTCTGCCAGAAACCGGGCCAGGGCAAACCAACCCACACCCCCTGATTCTGCAAAATGCACATCTGGCCAGGAAGATACAGAGAGGGTGCTTAAAGCCAGATCATTTCATTCAGTTTTGAGCATGTTCTTTGTCAAATAAAGCAAGTTTCTTGTAGAAATAATCACATTCCTCTTCACATAGCTTGCTTTGCACTATTCCTTTGTCTTCCAGTAACCTCTGGCAATCTAGCTCTAGCTTGCCATATTTGATAGACACACTGGACACACTCAAAAACCTGTATTTTCTAGGCTAGATGGGGATTCATCAAGTTCAAAAATTTAATAGCTCTGAGAAAAAAAATTTAGTCTATTTTATCCTCTACTGTGTGAACATAACTCTCAGTTAAAGACCATTAGGGTAAATTGAATAACTCTAAAATGTGAAAATTTGGCCAACGCATTTTTTTTAGACAAATTAAATACACACAGATTGTAGCTGGCAATCTATTTCCAATGACAAAGTAAGAGACACAGCAATGGGCTGTGCAGACCGTCACAGATTTCATACTGGAAACAAAATGCACAGCCATCAAGTCTCAATGAAGAAACAGTACCAAAAATACGTAGTTGTAGGCAAAGGATGATCTTGCAAATGAAAACCTGGATTAACGTAGAAAAAAAAATAGCACAAGTGAAGAGGATTTTGTGAATAACAAGTTGAACAAGGAACAATGAACTCACAACTCAAGCTCAGATAAAAATTAGCCTATCATTTAGAAAAAAAAATTAAAAGAGGACAAGGATGAAAAATAAAGGCTTCTTTTGGTTATATGCAAGTTTGTTTCATTCTTTACGAATATCCTAAAGAGTCTGGGCACACACTGTCCTGTTCTGGGAAAAAGAGGTGATGCAAGGGCTACATATCTGTGGGAAAAGACAGTGTCCAAACACATGAACACTGTGTCACGGCACTGTGGGGGTGACACAGCACGGTGGCTCACAAACACCTGCAATTTAATCAGTCATCTTCTGATCCCCTATACAGAAATTACTGCCACAAATGAGTATTCTGAACATTAAAATTGAAAACTCATGCTGTGAGTTGAAAGCCAGGTTACTAGGGGAAAAAAATATGGCAGGATAAAAGATTGGCTCCCTCTTTTTAAATAAAATTAAAAGAATAATATTTATCAAGTGAACCTACCAACTTCTTGTCAGCACAAGCACTTCAGTCATCACCAAAGTTTTGTTGGACCAGGGAATACTCATTTGATACTGCAGAGTTAAAAAACCTACCTTGATCTAATGATACTGCTGCCTATAATTTCTAGTGACACTTTAAAGGCTGAACTCTCAAGGTGCTGTCCCAGAAAAACATAAATTAGAGCTATACTCAGTAAGACACAGCAGGTTTTATACCAGTATCTTCAGCCTGTGAACCAGTATTGATCAGCTCTGAATTGTGAAGGATCCCTGTCAGCAGAGCTGACTTGCACTGAGCTTTGGCCAACTGCTCAACATTCAAACAACCTCACTGGAGACCCTTTCTGCATCCCTTTTGTTACTTCAGAAGAATATTTTGGACAAACCATAAACATCAAGAGCTTTCTCACTGTTTCTTTATGTTTTAATGTATTTGTGTACTGGTGTTGATCCATTTGCACTATATTTCAGGGCAATATTACAAAGTAGTGCTCACAGTGCAAGGAGAGACTGCACCCAACTACCATGAAAATCAGAGCCACATCTGGCTGCTTTTTGTTTTAAAGGGGTATGAGAATGGGCATAGCTACTTCTTGGGCTCATTAAAGGTAATTCCTCCTCTTTCTGAGCAGACTAAACAGAGTAAAAGGTAAATGAGGGCTTTATTCACTCCCCACACACTGTGTACTTGTACAGAAAGGCAAAATCTGGTTGTGTCAGTAACACATTGAAGGTTAGTGCCCTCCCTGACACCTCACTGCCAGCTCAAACAAGCAAGGTTACTGTAAAACTGAAACATTTGTGCTAAGTTTATCAAGCAAAGAAAAAAAAAACAACTTTCTGATTGCTCCAAGAGAGCTTTCATCCATCCAAGATATTTAAGGGACTACAGATGTTTCGTGGACTCATAGAACCATCAAGGCTGGAAACATCCAAGACCATGAAGTCTAACCCTTGACTGATCACCACGTTGCCAACTAAACCACAGCACTAAGTGCCACATCCAGTCACCTCTTCAACACTTCTAGGGATGGCAACTCCACCCATTCCAAATGCTCAGCCACTTCAGTGAAGAAATTCTCCTCATGTCCAACTTGGACCTCCCCTGCAGCAGCCTGAAGCCATTTCATCTCATCCTGTCATTAATTGCCTGAGAGAAGAGGCCAGCTCCACAGCCCTTCTCAGGTGGTTTTAAAGAGCAAAAAGGTCTCCCCTGAGCCTCCTCTTCCTCCAGCCCCTCCAGCCATTCCTCACAGGACTCATGCTCCAGTCCCTTCACCAGCTCTGTTGCCCACATCTACAGAACTGAATCTGTTTTCACTCATAGTTAGATTTCTACTAGACTTTTCATCATTTTGTGATCAATTCCTCTAACTGGCCATCCGCTGAACTTTTATAAATATTTTAAGAAACCACTGCACATTTAACCACTTCTTGTGTAAACATATCATTAACTGCACAAAACAAAATGCAGAGCAAATCTCTCTCTTCAAGGTGTTGTCACCTTCCATGGCAACACTAAAATGGACAACATTATAAAATACAACTTTTAAATTGTATCCTGTTTTTCTCCTGTTAATAACCTACAGGTGCATGGAGTACCAGCACTGTTCAGACCACCACCGAGACAAAACAAAAAGTTAGCTGTTACAAGCCCTGTATGAGTGGCTGCTTTATATGATTTATTACAGTAGAAGCCACATAAAACTCAGTGTGTGGCCTTTGGGAGAGCAGGCCTTGGGTAGTGAGGCTGCAGCAGGAAGGGTTTGCAGCCTCCCCTTCACCAGGTGAGAGCAAAGCCATGGAACAGACCAGGACAAGCAGACTGAACTCAAAACAGGCCTGTCCTGAACTCCAGAGAGCTTCCAGAAGAAGTAAAGACTTCCTCTATTAAATGGGCTGCCAAACAGTGATGTCAGCCATGCTTTAGGATTGTATTTCCCTGGGTTTTTTAATCTCTTCTTCACCAAATCAACACTATACTGTTCAACAGTAAACACGGCTGATTGCACCCTTTATGCAGAATGAAGCTTTTACCAGCTGTCTCAAAGTCATGAGAGAGCAAAAAGAAAAACTGAAGTGTTTGGCCATCCTATTACATCAACTATCAAAGCATTTGAACACAGCTACACTTACTTCTATGTTAACTTTAAAGAGAAATAAACTAACAGTGATCTTGTACTACATTTGTATAATAAACAATCTTCATACCTGTAAAAAGTTACTCATTAAAAATTTAACTTGACAGATTGGCTCTACAGGAGCAGAAAGCTGTCATACTTAAAGGTTGTAACGTAATTCTCCCCCACAGCTCCTGGAGAGATTGACATAACTTTTCAACATCCCTAGTTAATACATTGGCAAAAGGCAGAAGAATTTATATGCCTCTTGTGAAAGGTTTTGTTAAAATTGCATCTATTTTTGCAGCAGATCTTATAAATCCAAATCCATCTGCAAATATCCCTCAGTTTCCAGAGCACTGAAGCCATCAGGAACCCAGCTCATCTGAGATCAATGACGAAATCCCTGCCTTCCCACGTGCTCTGTGTCATATGCAGATTGCATATTGCCTGAAAAAATAAATAGCAAACCCCTGACAAAAAGGCAAGGTAGGGATTTATACTTGCTTTGCTTGTAGGTACCATGTATTTGAGCTTGAACTCTAAAAATTCCAGGAAGCCAAAGAGCAAAGCAGAACAAATAAATCAAGCACAGCACAGTTTTCCCAGGTCTGCCACAGCCAATCTGCTCTTCTAGCAGTTCCTGTAGGAAGTGGTCTCCTTGCACATTGGTTTTAAAATGTCTGAAACCATTGCCTGCTTAGGAACACTTTTGGTCCTTCTTGACTCCTGGATCATGTTCTCAAGTGTGCCTAAGGCTAAATGAGATTTTGGGTATTCATTAGTTTACTTTTACTACAATTTACCTATTTACCTTTCCTACATTTATGCTTAAAACTCTTAAGAATTAATAGCCTCAAATCTTCCTAGGGAAAGGCATTTCAGTATGTGCTGTGAACTAACTTTCCTCATCAGACACTCATGAAAACCTGGCTCCACAAGAACCCTTATCACAGAAACCCCCAAAATACACTTCCCTACACTCACCACACCACAGGATGTGATGTGCCACAGCCACTTCCTCCTCCTGAGGATGCACATAATTGTGGTATCTGAGATAATGCTGCAAGCACTGAGAAATGCTAACTTCTGAAATGGAAAAATGATAGGTTGTACAGTAATTGCAGGTTATCATAAATGCCAGGGTTACTTAACTGCAAGACAGAACAAAGGCTGGCCCCAGTTTGAGGCAGTTTAACTCCACAGCAATCAAAATAAAAGGTCTGTGACACAAATGTGCTTTTTTGTTTTTTACTGGAAATTGTGAAGCAGCTCAGCCTCAATAAATCAGAGGGTGAGCCAGCCAAACTACAGGTCTCCTCTCCATGAGGACCCTGCTCTGGGGCCTTTGGGCTTTCTGGGAAGGAAAGGGAAGGAAAAAAAATAAATGAAAGAGAGGAACATCCACAAACTTGAAATATTCTTTTCAAAAATCCCAGGCATCAGCCAGGTCAAAGGGAGGCAGGCACTGCAGAGTCAGTCATTGCTTTGCAGAGAGCTGGAGCCATGATAGAGTTCATCTGGTATTTCAGATATGATCTCATCTCCACCCATGGGCACTTTGTTTCTGGAATCAAATCAAGTAATGAATGTATTGATTTGGCACATAAAGTTGCACTTCTTTATTTCTCCAAAATCTAGAATTATAGTTACTTGTATTTAGTACATGCAACAACTAATAAAGCCATTGAGTTGATACATCCTGAAAGCTCAAATAATACTTTTACAACACTCTGATGGGTCAGTTGTCTCCTTCAAGCTACTTACTCTTTAGCAATATTATTCAATTTTTCCTCCCCATCTCATTTTCTTCAAGCCAATTACACCTGTGCCAATTTCCTCTACTTATTTTGGAGGTACCTAGAACTAGGAGAGGGGAGAGAGGAAAAAGAAGTCTTTTAAATTGAAAAAGTCTTTATAAATCTTGAATACATTTTGAACAAAAACTTGAAGCAGTGTGAAAAACTCTTTATGTACTATCCTTTCATAGGAACTTTTCTTCCCAGGCTAGTTCTTGTTATTAAAGAGTTCTAGCTCCTTACTCTTTTCCCCCTTCTCCTCTCCTTTCTGACACACTGCATTCACTTTTGAAAGGAATTGGGAATTTTGAGCTCCTTCCATACCTGGTGTGTTAGCTGCTGCAGTGGCCTTTCATTGATAGACTACATAAATGGTACTTGAAGCCATAATGGTGCAAAACAATACTCTAAAGGAACAATTTATTCTTGTGATAAGAAGTGCCTCATTTGTTTTCCATAGAAACAGATCTGAATAATTTAATTTTCCTATTTTGAAGGCCCATTAAACTGTAGTATGCCTTTGACAAAATGGTACAGAGATGCACAATATTATACAACATTTTTGTTTGGTTAATAATAGGTTTTATTTACTATTATTTTGTGACATAGTTTGTTGTGCTCAGGTTTTGCAAACAACAGTTAAAATTCTGCTGCAAATAGAAACATATAAGGAGACTTCCTAGCTGGGTCCAAAAAAATGCAAGATTCAAGAGAAAAGCCAAAATTATTTCATCCTATTAAGTGCAAGAGCTGTCAATTAGGATCATAAAGGAAGAAGCCATGAAAAGGAATTCAGGGTAGAGGGAACCTGATTAAATCTCAAACTATTCTTCTGTCTGTCCTTGAGGCATGATTGCCAGCCTCTGCACAGAAATAACTCCAAACCTGCCAGCAGGTGCTTGTGAAATAACCTCACTCCAGGAAAATGCACGTTTTTATAAGCACCTCGTTTAGTTGGCATGTTTGTCCATGGAAACCACCAAGGAACTATGACCAAAAAAAATTATTCTTGAATCCAATGGCATAATCTGGATCACATCCTGCCACCAGGTCAGTTTTTCTGTGCATGTGGGCTTTTAGTGGGAGTTGGAACAGAGCACTTGTCCATGAGCTCTGGCACTGCTCTTGAGCACTGCACAATGGGTGCCTGCATTCTTACTAAAAGTTATAATTCAAAAGAGACAAGAATAGTGTTCACCTTAGGCAGTTTATGATCATTTTTAGAAAACAATTCATAGGATTCTGAAGTCCCACTGCTCCTCTCACCTCTAGAACAAGGCTTTTGCCTTGTTTTTTTGTCTAGAAATAGCTCCCTATAGAAACTGAATGAAGCTACTTCATAAAGAAAGTAAATTCCTCTCTCATCCATTAGTGCAGTAACAGAACACAATCCTTAGCACCCAGAGAGCAGCCTTCCACCTTTGACTTTAGTTTGGACAAGGACTTGTGCTGCAACCAGCAATCTACATCAAACCTCATCTTGATTATTACCATGTTCAGATCACCATTAGAATTAAGGTGGTGGTTTGACTTCCACTCATTGCCATGATGGGATTATGGAGGATCCAGAAGCATTAGAAATTTAAATTATCAAACTGAAAGAGATTCAGCACCTCTGTCCTCCCTATTTTTTATATTTGCTATATTTTTGTTTTAAAAAAGAATGCTGGAGTGGCACATTCGTAACTATGACCAAACTGGTTTGCCTCTTTTGTACTTTATTATGAACAAGCAACACCAACAGGTGAGCAAAGAACTTCATAGTAGTCCTGGCAATTTACAGCATTTCCTCTCTCTGCTTTCACAGCTGCACTAAACCCTCACCATGACACTCAGACCGAGACAATGACTCTATTTTTGTCACATTGCCACCCTTCAAACCAACAAGACACTTACCAGCACAACAATTTACTGTTACATCATTTTGGACCTGTGTTTAGTACCCAGGCCTCTTTCATCATTGCCCTTTCTACAACATGTGCTAGGTCCCACAGGATATAATGAAAATAATTGTATAAATGACAATTTTGCTGGAGATTAACAGATCCAACAGGAGATAATCTTTACTGTACACAGCTATTCCAAAGGGCTCAATGAAAAGTTGTACTCTTTTTTGGATCAAAATACAGTGAGGGCTTGGGGATCATTTTAGAGACAGAAAAGGAAAGCAGATCTGGGGAGCCTAAAAGAAGGAAGTGGTGGAGAGGACAGATTTGTACACTCAAAAGAAGAATACTATTTCCATATTATTTACTAAGGAATTAACAGCATCTGCTGTTTGACTGAAGCAAGCTCACACAGGTGTTGGCTGTATTAATCCTAACACACACTTGGGAACACATTTTCCACTCACACAGTAGTTATGAGCCAAGTTTCTTTATTCCTACTCCATTCCCCCTAAAAACAAACCCAGCTAACATGCACACCTATTTCTAGTTAAGCACGAAAAGAAATAATTAATTAAAAAGTCACCCCACCTTCCAAAGGACAGAAAACCAACTCCTAAGTATGAATCAATGCAAATTTTCATCTCAAGTTATGATAATAGGTCATTGATTACAAGCTCAGTTGCAGCTTATAAATGCAAATCAAGATTTGCACATGTAGCACATAATCACAATTTTCTCTCCAAATCCTGAATTTGCCTCTCTGTAGAGGACAAAAAAAAAGGCAACAAAAGCTCAGAGGGAGCTTCACTATGAGGCATATTTAAGATTTATCCCAGCTTCAAACACCTTACTAATTTCAAAATGACACTGGATTAAAAAGGCAGTGATACAGCTTTCCCCACCAAATCACCAAAGGTTGACTGTCTGGCCAGCTGAGGCTTGGTTTCGTTTCTTTTCTCCTGGTATCTTATTTCCCAAGAGCTCTACTCCTTTGCACAGGTGGTGCCTCTGCAGCAGGGTGCTCAGGGCCAACACACTCAGTGATGTCAGTGGATTCCCACCTGCAGCATTTTTGAGGAATAGTTAGGGAAGGGAAATGCAGTTTTTACCAAGCCAGTTAATCCTTAACATATGGAACAGAGAAAGGCAGTTTTCTGGCCAGGAAAGCTCTCTCACAACTGTCTTGTAGGAAGGCTAATGTAAGTGATGAGAGTAAGATGGTGTTCCAGCCAAAAACAATGAGAATGCTTTAAATGAGACAATTTGAGGATGCTGATGTTTTAAATCTGCTCCTCCGATGTGCTTTTTTAATATCCAAGATTATAAAGCCTTAAATCCACATCTAGATCACAAGTTGATAAGAAGGACACCTATATTTTTATTAATTTATACATGCACACTTCAAGACTAAAATCCCTACATCTGGGACAGAACAAAGTTCTGCAATAGATAGGCTCACAGTATGAAAAATATGAAATATTCCTCACATATTCTGAGGATTCTTCTTCTAGGATACAAACTGTCACTTAGGTTGTAAGTAATACAAAGTTCAGAAGGAAGTCTGAGTCCATAAATCACCATTTGGTTAAACATCAACAAGTGTTCAGTGGCCAAGTTTCAGTACTCTCAGAGCATACTGAATAAACTGTCTGCAGAGCCCTGTACCTACACAAGGAAACTTTTCATTTTCCTAAGTAGAAACTGTGCTCACATCCACAAGGAGTGACATGGACCAAGTTTTATCAAAGATAAGAAGTCCAAACTTCTTTTGAATTGTGTGTTACCTATTTTCCAAATATAGCAGCAAGGAATTACACCAAGTATACAAATCACTTGACTTCCCTTGCATGGGGAGACCTAACCATAAAAGAATCTGCTTTGTTTTTCTAGGTTCACATCCAAGTAGCACATGCTGAAAGACATCTGTTGCTTACACATTTTTCAGGCTGAATATCTGTTGTTGGTTCCATATAGTCACACACTCATATACACACTTCTATTTGAAATAAATTCAATCCTAGACATCTTGAAAAGGAAGCCATCCTTTTTTTTCTTTTTACACAGAAAATATTGGCTCATTACCCAGCACTGCTTCCCACCTGGGCAGTGCCTTGAACAGACAATGATTCTGTGGGCTCCAGTTTCATTCGCTTAAAAAGCCACAAACTTCAGCTGTTGTTGTTGAGAAAGTCAATTATTCAAAGCTGTCTGGCTTAAAGACTACAGGGTACTTGTTTGAAGTGGATCAAGGGGGAAAAAAAAAACCAAACTATTAAATATCAGATTCACCAGTCTCTGCAAGTCATAGCCTTAGGAACACATCCAAGAAAAAATCCAACACAAAAAAGAGAATCTCCTCTTCGCAGTTTAGGGATGCTCATTGCAGACCAGGGCCAAGTAAAGGGTTCTAGATTTGAACTTTTTAAGGCCTTTCCCCACACATGGGAAGATACAGAGAAGACAGATGTAGAGTTGTTGTACATATACAGTTTCAAAGCACACTCAGGTTGGGGGATCATAGATTGGACACTTAACCAGATTTAAATATCCCCAAATCATTCTCAGATATCTATTTCAGTTACCGCGAACACTTAAAGTATAAATTAGGGTGCTAATGAAGAAAGATTTTAGCCCTAAGCCTCCAGCCTATGCAGCTCATGAGACAAGGACAAATTAAAGACCCAGAGGAACAGGAGGCAACTTGCCCACCCCACTTCTGCAGCCAGGAAGGAGATGCAGGGTAAAGCTTGGGCAGCCTCCCATAAGAGGCACTAAACAGCTTGTGGTCCCTTAGCCTCTGTTGGCCAAGGAACAGCAGTGACAGAAGGTGAAGGGCTGCTGGGAGGCTGCCCACAGGGAGGGGAGAGCCTGTGGGATGTTGCTGCAGTGCTGTGGAGCGCTGAGCAAAGGCTCTGGGCTGCCCTGAGGAGCATGACCGGGTGGCCTCTCCTCTCCTGACAGGAGGGGATGGCTTCACAGGGCTTAACTGCACAGCCAGAGGGGAATGTTTCAGTGCCATCATCTGACCCCACACACAGCCCTGCTTTCACCTTCAACATCCCCACCACAGAGTCAAATCCCCAGAAGCAGCCATACTTACACAACCTCCATGTTCATGGAAAAAAACCATGGCCTTCCTCTCATGCGCCGGAGCTGCCACTTTCTTTTCCTGTCTCAAGGTGCTCTCCAGTGGTGGTCAGTCAGTGATGTACACTGATTTCACATTTGTCAAACACCATTTAAAACCTGTGCTCCACAAGCTGCTGAATTCAGACACCAGCTACTGCGTGAAAGGAACAAAAAAGTAGCGCTCCCCTTCACTTCCACTCTCAAATACTTTGCAGGCTTAGTGGTATAAATACAACCCACCTGTTCAGGCTGGTGGAGAGGTACAGGTTGTGCTCCTCAGCACCAAAAAGCAGTGGAAGGGAAGCAATAAATAAACAGCTGTGACAGAGAAAAGCTGTCCTGCTCGCAATGAAGTCAATGGCAAAACTCCCAACAAGAAGCAGCATTGCACCCTGCATCGGCAGCCAAGAGCTCAGTGTAACAATCTTACTTTTCCTGTGTCTTCCTGTGCAGGAAAGGAATTCCCAGTGTTCCTTACCCGGAGTGTGCCTTATCTTCTGACTGGAAACACAAGAAAACTCACTGTGCCCAGACCCTGCTCTGTAAGGCTGATCGCGTTTCAGTACAGCTGATAAATAAAGAAAAGCCTTACATGGCAGTCTTCATTCAAGACACTTAAATCTGCAGCTTCAAATCCGCTTTATGCACTTTCAGTCACGTCAAAGTAAAACACTTTCCCCTAAAAAAAAAAGGATGATGGCAGAAAAAGCCGCTGGGTTCTGCTGGCCCATTTAACAAATGAAACACTTACTTTCTGTTTGGTGTAAAGTGACAGCTGGCTTATTAGAACTGACACTGATCCTCCCGAGAGGATTTCAGGGAGCCAGTCACACAGGTGAAGGTCAGCACAGCAAAGGAATTAAATGAAGAGAGGAAGGAAGCAGCTTGCTCCTAAGCACAGAAATTAGCTAACAGAAAAGCTATTACTGAAGCGGCCCTGGCTGCCTGGAAATGCAGTACTTGCAATATGTTCTGTCCTCGAGAAATGCTTCCGAGATGTTTTTGGGCTGTAAGTTTTTATGCCTTGTCACCAGCTCGGTGGGCTGCAGTCAGGACCCCAGTGCAGTTTGCACCTGCAGAAAGGGCTCAGCGAGCACAGCCTGCACCCTCTCACCGTCTGACTGACACAGCATCAAAGGACCCACACCAAATATTCTTGTTTATTAATCAGGCATCACTTCTGACATATGTGAAAAGGATAATTAACATGGGATGACACGTTTTAGAGTGAATAAGACAACAGGCACAGCCGTACTGCCTGAGTGAGTTTTAACTCCTGCACCAGGCATGCACAGCTGGCTGCAGAGCTGCATGAGTTCTCTGGCTCCCTCAGCAGACCTTCAGCAGGCCAGAAGAATAAAGACTTCAGCCAAGGGATGGTCAGTTTTTGCCAAGGTTTGTTCAGCACTCCTGCTTCTGCCTCTCTGGCTCTAGCCCTGGAAATGACCTCCCTGCAGCACCGGGACCTTGGCAGCTCCTGCCCTGCAGCAAAACCGGGAGGGGGGAAATTGCATCCTCACAAGGGGAGGCACAGAGCTGCTGAGAGAGCTGTATCTGGTGCATGGCTTTGGAAAGAAATAGGGGTTTAAACCCTGGCCAGAGTCAGAATTCCTGCCCTCAGGTGAGGTGCACAGTCTTCCTATGGCAAATCCCCAATGGCAGATAGAGCCCATGCTGCCCAGATGGTCTAATTTTTATTCCTTTTCATGGTTGCTCTGCTGAAGTTACAGCAGTGAAACATCTTCACTAACCCTGCTGCACTGCACTGAGCAGGGCAGCACATCTGTGTCCCAGCCAACATCAGTCAAACCAAGGGTATGGGTGCTGTTCCCCACAGACTTGACCTGGACAGCCTGACAGCCCGGCACGGGCAGTGCAGCAGGGCTCTCAGCCACCTGGGACTGTGCTGCAGCTCAAAGCCAGGCTTGACTTGTTCTGAGAATGCCTGAACTAGGCCAATACCCAGTGACTTTGCTGTGAGCCCTTCCTTGGGAGCCCCCACAGCCAGTTGTTAAACCTTTCACAATTTAAGAGAGCAGGAGAATAGCAGAAAGTGCAAAGTCCACCCTCAGTCAGCGCAGCCCCCTCTGGAAAACTCTTACTCTGGATATTCCAGTTCACTTCCAGCACTGGTTTTGACTCCTTCCTAACCAAGGACATGAAAACTGTCAGAGTGAGTGAGCAGTTTCTGGTTCTCAGTGACCCATCACCATTTTGGGCTTCCCTCAATTCTAGAATAAGTCAGTGAGTTTGAGTTTGCAGGGAGAGGTCGTTAAATTAATCTGACAGGTACCAGCACCTCTGGTTTTAATCTCATCCTCTCCAGGCATGCTTATATGATACAAGTTCACAGATTTTATTATTATTTCATGTAGATATGACTTACTTAAAATTATGTGGGCTTTTCCTGGCCAGAGACAAATTAATGTGGCTCTACTGACTACACTGGGACTCTGCCAGGGTACAGAGTCTCAGGATGTGAACATATAAAACCAGTATCGTTTCTCTAGAAGTAGCTTTTCCCTGATCTCTGTTAGATCTGAAAAAAAAAAAAAAATCTCAGTAACTCTAAATTATTGCAATTTTGATAAGTCAGAATTCTAGTGGCAGAAATTATCATGTGCAGCTCCATGTGACAGAGCTCAGGACCACCAAAACAAGATTTTTTCACTTGAGCTAACTGAGGATGAAGGTGGAAAAATAAGAATGTTTGAGAAGTAAATTTGATTCCACGGGGTTTTCCTGTATGACAGGAGAACAGGGCAGATTTAAATTCACAAAATGTTCTAAATTTCCTAGGTGACTTAGAGTGACACAGAGCAGGTGTGCTGTCCTAATATGTCTCAACTTTCCCTGAAAAATACGAGTCAGAAATCCAACTTTCCAATTCTCAGCCCTCATGAGAGTGAGTAGATTTCAAGGATACACTCAGAAATATGTAAAAGAAGGCAGGATCTGAGAAATTTGGCTTAGCCCTAAATTTTTGCAGAGTCACAGTGATCTACTCCAGTTTCAATCAATAGTTTCAATTCTGATGCTCTGGGTAATATCCTGAGCTTGAGCACATCTCCATGGAAGACCCCAAGGAGCATTATAGGTAATCAAATACATGCCTTGGCTCTCCACAATTTCTATGAAATACCACTTGCATACCATTCACAGCTAACATGCAGCACTCACTCAGATGTACCTGGGAGGTAGAAATGAACTAATAGCTAGCTCTAATCTCTTCTAAAGGTCACAAGCCTGCTAAAATGTTTTCAAGCACGAGCCTACCCAAAAGCTCTGGATCGCTTTCCTTCTGCTGGGATCACAGCACAAGGTGCTTTCCCTCCCTGTGGAGCTTCACCTGCAGAAATTCAGGCTATCCCAGTGCTTTGTCTTTGGAATCTGAGGTCTGCAGAACAAGTGTCTTTCACCAGACCATCTGCCCCCTGCTACCTCCCACCCCGTGGACCTCTGCAGAAGGAGGGCTGGAGTCCAGGCAGCACAGGGGCCACAGCAGGGAAAGAACTGATCTGCTGGACTGGTAACTAAGCACAATCCTTTTACAAACCCAATTAGAAAAGTTATGGTTAATCCCCCCTCGGGAGGGAGGCAGGCAGGCAGACAGAGGCCAAGAAGAAATCTTGTTTAAGAGATAAGAACAGCAGTATCTAATCCCAGCTGAAGTTCTTCCCTTTGTGCTTAGCTGAAGTTACTCCACTGGGTCCTCTGTGCAGCTCTCCCAAACTAACCCAGCTGTCATCTCATGACCTACATTACCCAGAGAGACTCTTCCAGTAATCAGGGAGGTACATCCTCTGAATTTCCTCTTGGACTGCACTGCTGCCTCTGACACGGCTACAGACCCCTACAAAGGGCTAAGGCACCCTCTACACCCCAAGACATTTCCATATGGACCAGTGCCATGCCTTTGATGGCCCATTAAGACCAGGTAGCTACCTGGGGAGATGACTGAAGAATGAAGAATGGAGTTAATTGGGCCAGGTACACAGGAGGCACAAGAAAGTTGGCAGGCTCATGCCACTCTGGCTGATTATCCTGGTAGTAAACCTTGCACTCTGAAACCACATTTGCTTCCCAGGCCCAGGAAAATATGTGCTTCCTCCTGTGTTCATTAAGTCAGCATGAGGACTGGTACACAGCTCCTGCAGGAAAATAAAAAGAGCTTTCCATGGCTGTGCCATCCCGTGTTTGCCTTTCCAGCAACTTGCTTCAAGCCCGTTTTGTTTCCTCTTTGATCACCAGAACTTTGTGCCAGAAATGACACATTAAGTATTTGGCATTCAGGAAAATAAATAAAAAAGGTCAATGGGTAAAAAACATATCCACACACAGAATGACAGTCCTAAAGAAACCAGGAGCAATGTCTGTGCCCTTTGGAAAAAAATTACACGGGCCGAAGGATGACTGCCAAAAAATACTAATTTCTTTTATTAGACAGCATGTGTCTTAACCCCATTTTCCTTAATGCTTTAATACACATTTTACCTTATATGACACTGATGAAAATTTAAAGCCACTTCAAAGAGTACAAGGGTGTATAAAAGAAGCAAAGAAACACTTGGATTTCCTCTTTACCAAAGAGGGGGAAACAAACCTTTGGTACAGATAGTAAAATGCTAAAAATGCATCATCTGTTTTTCAGTCTTCCAAGTATCATCCCTACATACAGCCATGTAGACCTCCCAAACCCATAAAACATTTCATTTTTATCTCTTTCTACACATGCAACACAATTTCAACATCCAACACAGTGTACGTTGTCCTTGGTGAGATTTTCAGGAAACAAATTAAAATCAAACTGTCAAAGGACTGGAATCCTGCAACATAAAACTGCAAACAATTTTGAAGTAAATATTATATTCTTGTGTCAATCAACTCCAGTAAGATTCATCATATATATTTACCCATGGGCATAGATTTCTGGAATATTTTTTTACACAATATTATGAAAATTAAATTGATGTTATTGTAGTATTTATCAGCCTTGAATTTAAACCACATGCTTCATTTAATTAAAGAGAGGAGGGAAAGAAAAAGCAGAGAACGAAAAGGTTTCCATGAAAATGGCCCTGTTTTAGGAGGAACCTGGTACATCTGCCTTTACACTGCCAACAAAATTCCCACCCTACCTGGACATAAACCACTTTAAACAAAAACCATAGATATACCATTACAGCTTTTTTTTCACTCTGTCTGTAGAAACTGCCACATGTGCAACTGAGAAAAAGCACCTAACCCAGTAATAACTTTCCCTTTCCAAGAGGAAATATTTGCCTCAGTGTATGCAAGCCTTAGAAATACAGGAAAAAGTTCCTAAAGGCTGAGCTATGTTTGCTTTTCACAGACATCAGATAAGACCCTCCACACAAAGTGAAGGTATGGTTCAAAACAAAGTAGCAACACAAAAATGTATGCTGAGATACAGAAGAAGAAACAGCAGAAGAAATCATTCAAAAAAGCTGTGGTATCACACACATATTCACCTCCTCTCTTACATTCAAAGCATATGAAAGTTCCAGTCCAAAATGCACTGACAGAAAAAGTTGCTCAGCTGCCTAAACTTCACCTTTTACACACTCACTGCCCTTGCAAAGTGCCTGTATGGATTTAACCTCAGACACCTCAGAAGACTATGGACAAGTACAATCACCCAAGAGCAATCACCATTTGCCCTCCTTTTCTTTCTGTATATACCAACAAATATCCTTTTTCTGCTTTTCCAGCTGAAGCAGCCAATTACCTGCTGTGCTCTGCGAGCTCCCATCCACATTCCCCAGGAAACAGAAAACGTGCTGTGCAGCAGAGAGTAAGGAGAGCTCACTCAGATGCAAAATAATCCTCAACTTACTCAAGTAAAGTCTCTCCACTGCATTCTCAGGCTGAGTTATGTGTTAACTGTATTTATTCAGCACTGAAAGACCACACTTTACAGTTATAACCCTGGCAAATACTGAGCATTTAAATAATTCTGCTTTTCCTTATCTGCACAAAGGGGTTTTATTCCTCTACCACAGCTGTACACAAAAGAATAGAGTGCCATTTCAAACCAAAACTCTCTGAAGTTGCTACTTACCAGCTTGTGATTATATATTCAGTAAGCCCGAAGAGCTGAAAAGATTTTGTTGCAGGAGACAAAAGTTACAAAAAAAGCAGGCAGAGTTAACAAAAATGAAGGGAAACTAGCGTAAATCCTCTCTTCATTCATCTACTTAAATGTTCCTGAAGACTAAAAAGGACCTTAAAGAAAGTGCTCTCAGCAAAGACTACATCCTCTTGTCAGTCAAACTCTGCATAGTTTCAGCTAGGCATCCGTCCAAAAAGACATGGAATTATTCTATTTTTGTCTCCCAATGCAAGTGGAAACATTTTTACAGATTTGTGGTGAGGATTTCAATTTTTGTAGTGGTCAACTAGTAAAGGAATGTAATTAAAGACCCCAATAAATGTAAGATAGTCCAGAAAGGAGGAACTGGATAAATCTGGAGATAAATAACAATTCCAGTACAATACAGTATGATATAAAAACACATTAAAAACTTTCATCAAGGTTAAAAATCCAGATGTGGTTTACTGGAAGAAAGTTGTAAAATCCTTTTCTTTTAAAAGAGGATTGTTTCAGTAGTGGGACACCAACACAGTTTCAACAAACGTAGCCTGATATTTTTAATTAAATAATTTTTTTAAAAAAATTATATTATGCAGAACACTAAAAATTTGGTTTACCACCCATGTTATGTCTGGTATATTACTGGTTTTACACAACACAGGTGTTTCCTTGGAAGTCCTTCACATGTTGCCTGTTGCTGTCTTACAAAATAAACATTCTAAATTTCTGGCTTTGCAAAGTAGGAAAATACTTTGGAAATTATGTTTGGCTTCTATCGTATTTAATTTTTGCTTTTATTCTATCAGTTAGAAAGTATGGCCACATCCTGTGAACATTCAGTCTGGAAGCTGACTCTGAAACTCAGCTCTGATCCATGGAGCTCTTCAGATCCAAGACTTTCCTCAGAAGGGAAGCTTTTAGTTCAATTCCCTGAAGTTCTTCCATCATCGAGGAGGATGAACTTTTGTCCTTGCTCTCTTCTCCTCTCTGCCCCAACTTCCTCATCCTTGTGCCTTTCACAGTTGCTATTCTGCTCTCATCCATCCTCCCCTGATGTGCTCCATCACTGCCCTTTTCCATTATGCACTGATTTTTAGCCCTCTCTGTAGCTCTGAGTCCCTGTCTCCAGGTCCTGCCCAGCCTCAGTCTGAGGCCATCTCCAGCCACTGCTCCCAAAGCTGTAGAAACCCCCCTCCTGATTCAGTCCAAGGAGTAAGCTGGTCCTGGCTGCCATCATCCCTCAGGTTAAAGCCACACATATTTTCACAGAGAAGAAAAGAAGCACTCGTTGTCCTCCTGCTCCCTGGTTCTCAACTTACATGTTCCTTTTTTTGCCTGGATTCACTCACAGTGTAAATGTCCTTGGGGTAGGAATTTTCTCACACTACATTTTGAAACTCTAGAGTAACAGGATCCAGTCTTTTCACACTGCAAAGCAAACAAGAAATATCCTCTTTCTTTAAAATCTTGCTACTTATTATCTTCTTCCTCACATCACAGCTCTTCTGAGATGCAGCTTTCAACTAACTGAAGAGATTTGGTTCAGTTTTAGGGATGAAAAAGGGAGTCAAAAACCCCTGTGTAGCTGGGTGCACACTGCAGTACCCATCTGCATTCTGGTCTGTCATGACCAGAAATGACAACAGGCTATTAAAGCTTCAACAGGACGAGGAAGTTGCTCCTCTTCCCTGAAATATCTCAGGCACATTAGAGCGCGTGTTTCTCTAACCAGGAACATGATAGGCTGTCATTCCATTCTTGAATTCTCATGTTTGCTGAGAGTGGGACAAGAAAGCTTGAAGAAGAGGAGCACAAGTTGGAGCACAGGGCAAAACAAGCCCTAACTACCAAGGAGCAGCTCTGCTTGGATTACATCTGGAAAGGCAGGATAAGAACAAGGCAGGATTGTCTCTATTAAACTTGTCAGCCCTTTTCTTGTTCACATAAGAGTTGGATTTCTCCATCTAATTCTTTCCTACAGGATACCTGGAAATCCTTCACTGGTGACATGTAGAAAAGCATCTACCTCAGGAAGTGCCAGAGGGGTACCCAGGAAACCATAAACTTTCTTCAGTTTGCTTTTTACCTCAGACTTTATGAATAAGCACAGCTGCATCCATTCCATGTCCTACCAGCCTGCCCATATCTGCTCTGGTGCCTACTGGAGGACTATTCCCAGTCCTCTCCTTGTGAGATTTCCTTGTGGGAAAAGTCTGACTTCAAATGAGGAGAAATACGGCTTTAAATCAGTCATCTGACTCCAACTTTAGTTCAATCCCTTGCCATCCTCTCCCAGGGTAAAACTGTGGCTGTTTTTACAGCTTGCTCCTGCCTGGGCAGCCTTGCTCTCCAGCCCCCTGTGAGTGTGCTGGGCAGAGAGATCCAGTCCTTGCACCCACAGCAGCTCCAGCTGCACCTCGTGGGAAGAGGACAGTGCCTCCCAAGCTGGGCTAGCACAGGGGGTTTGATTTTAATTCTGCTTGCCCCAGTATGATGCCAGTTATCTACAGGATGAATGGTGCTTCTAAAATGAGCAAAATACTAAAGTCTGGGGAGTTTGCAATTTACCAAAAGACCTGTGAAGTATGTGCTCAGAGCAGCTTCTAAGTAATAAAAACTTGTGGTGAGATAACCTAGAAAGCAAGGCTCTCAAACCTCATGTTCCTCACAGCAGGGAAAGGCTGCCAGCATTCCCATGCCTTCTCTCTGCCATGGACAACCCAAACAGACACCTGGCACTGATGCAGATCACTGTTAAGCTCCACCACCAGCACCTGATGTTTAATATAATTCCCAATCATTCTGATATCCAAACTATAGGGAAATCATCAAGGCTTTGCATTATTAATGTCTAATTAACATCACATTTCTTGCTGGCTGGACATCAGCCACTATTACACCAGTATGACATTGACTTTTAAAATGGAGATGTTTTATGGCACTGATTGCTTAACTGCCTAGTTCTAAAATTGCCTGGTCTCCAAAATCCATCCATTTCAAAGAGTTCCTGAGAGGCAAAAAGCACTGGATTAAGATTACTGTTCCATTATTGGTCAGAGCGTTAATTTCCTTCCTGTGATACCAGGCTGCTTATCATCTTTGACAACACACTTAATTGCTGTTACAACCCCCACAGCTTTTTCATAAGTGCTGTCAAGATTATTTTAATTAAAATAATATCTGTTCAGGGGTTAATGAAAATTGGGAGAAGAAAATCCAGCAGGAATTTGTCATTTGCCGCACTTTATTCCCCAGGATTCATGGAGACCAAGTGGGATAGGGAAAACACCTCTGCATGGCTTCCACAGAGATACAGCTCCATCTCACTCATTTTGCCATGTGGACCCAGCATCCTTTCCACAGAGAAACCATCAAAATCCTTATTATTCTCCTCAGAAATACCAATGACCATGGGGCATGTGAAATCTTCTTCATTAGGTCAAATGCTACTTTGATAGCACCACAGACTTAACCTGGGGTCACCAATACTTTCTCAAAGATAAGATAATTTGGTATCAAAAATGCATTTCTTCTCATTTTAAAACCAAATAAACAATACCACATGTAACAGTCCTGTGCTTCCAACAATAAATGCACTGAGCACATAATACTTGATACAACTTCTTTTTTTTTTTAAGCAGACTAATCTCTACTTTAAATAAACCCTGCCTATAATTAGACAAATCAATATCTATTTCTCTTTTTTTTTTTCAGTTAGCAACCCTCACTTAGTGCTAAACTGTATCTCTGCAAACTGCTAATCTAACAAATTACAGGTTTTCAGTCAAACCAGCACATTTTGTTCACTGTGTGTGGTTACAGTCCGCAGACTTTGGAGACTGCTTCAGCAAAGTCTCTTGAGGTAGCACACATGAGTGAAGAGCTCACTCATTCTCTCTCTCTCTCTCTCTCACTCACTCACTCACTCACTCACTCACTCACTCACTCACTCACTCACTCACTCACTCACTCCCTCCTCCATTTTAAATACAATTTACAAGCCTCTGGTTTGTCTGTGTGTAGGTGACAGCACACTGGTCACCTCCTGCAATTCAAAGCAATGCCTTTGGGGATGGTTGGCCATAATTTCAGGCTCCCCTTCTCTCTCAGCCCCTTGTTTGCTCTGTGGTCTCATCTTCTGTGGCATGATAAAGTCGCTACTACCAGTTGCTTTTTATCTGGAAAAATGGTCACTTCCCCAGCTGACACTGAGAAGCTTCAAAGTCCACATCTCTGTACAGGCAGCAGAAGTAGCAGAGGTTGTTTTCCCACAGATTTCCATGCTGTTTATTAAACTTTCTGTTCCCAGTTCCTTGCCATGTGCCATATTACACCCATTATGGCTCCTTCCTTCTAATAGCCCCCTCAAGCTCATTTCCAGATGACAGACAGCTCCTCCAAAAAAGGCAGTTCCTCACTTTTCCCTTAGTAGGAAACTGACTTTGATAGCACTTGTAGACACTCAGTACCTATGACACCTTGGAATGTTTCAAACTTTCCTGGTTTCACAGCTGCCAGGGGTGTCCCACTCCCTGTTGTGAAGGCACCATCCCAGTGGGAGGATACTGAGGACAGCTGACAAAAACTCGTGCTCCATTCTGGATAGCAGAGCTTCAAATGCTGCAGCAAAACACAGCACAGCTGGTGGAAACTTCTCATGGGTTTACTATTGTGTTATGTCCTGCTCATGCAAAAAGCATACATTTGTTTAAAAAGCTATATATGAGCAGCAAAAAAATCTGGGAAACAAACTGAAAGGAATCCCTTATGAGGTCAACTTTGCTGCTCCTCATCAAGGGGAGACAGAAAACCGAAGGTCTACTGCAAATAAGGAAAAATTTGTCTCCACAGGCAGTGTCAGAGAGATTTTCTTGGCCGAATCACGGCCTCACACTGCATCTGAACCCATCATGTTCCCCCCATCCTGCCTGCAAGCTTGTGTTGTTCTGCTAAAGGCAACTTCTTCTAACATAAAGTTGGCAGATATAAATCAGCCTTGAACAGTAATAATTAGAGTAAATTAGAAGATTAAAACCATGGGAACAAACTGAAATATACAACAACTCCTCTGTAGCCATGATTTTCTGCGGGGGAGGCAGAGGGTTCTTGTTCTCACTCACCCTCCATTGGGACATTTTCTGGTAAAGGGGCAGCATTGTCACTTGCTTTCAGATTTCCTCATGCCTTTTTTGTGACTATGATGATGCCTCAAAGCCTTTTCTATTAGCCTTTCCCATTATAAACCTTCTTTAGCTCATAACAGTTCATATGCTTTCTGCTGTAAGGATAAAGGGGCTCTTCACTCCTCACACACTGCAGTGATTCTGATTGCTGGGAGGATATTTGAAATATAATATTGTGAGGAGAGGTGTAATTATGCCTGTATTTGAATGGAGCTATTCTAAGGAGTTTTGCAAAGGCAGACTGTCATGCTATAGGCCCTGGGGGTCAAGCAGTTCATTAGGGAGTAATCAGGACCTGAAAATGGTCTGGTTGTTTTTTGGATGCTTGGCAAATTCCACCACCTTCTCAGGAAACTGGTATTAATTATTCTCATTGTAAATGCTCAGACTGTTCAGTGAGCACTGGCACTGATACCAGTGCTCCTTAACTCTCCTAATGGTACCACCAACATTATTCTCTTTTCCTGGCTGCTCAGTGTGGTTGCATCCTGCAACTGCATCCACACAACAAAAACCATCCTTTCTGCTGAGCCTGGATTTTCCTTTCTAGCCTTCCTCATTTCATCCATGTCCTGGTTTCAGCTGGGATAATTTCCTTCCTAGTACCTGGTACAGTGCTGTGTTTTGGATTTAGGATGGGAATAATAACAACTCGCTGATGTTTTAGTTGTTGTAAGTGGTATTTACATAACTCTAGGACTCTTCAGCTCACCCCACCCTCAGACCTCACCCCACCAGTGCAGTGGCTGGGGATCACCCAAACTGACCAAAGGGATATTCCATAAGTCAAGATGGCATGGTCAATATATAAACTGGGGGAAGCTGGCTGGGGGCTGCCACACAGGAGCTGGTGGGGCATTGCCTGGTGGGTGGTGAGCAGCTGCACTGTGCATCTCTTGTTTTGTCCATTCTAATGCTAGGTGTTACCTCCCCTTCCATTTCTCTCCTACAGAGCTGTCTTTATCCCAGGCCATGAATTTTTCCCAATTCTCTTTGTTCCCAATTATCTCCTCCCTCCCACTGGTGGTGAGGGGAGAGAGCATGACTGGCTGTATGGTGTTTATATGACTGCTGTGTTAAACCACAATAATCCAATGCAGATTGGATAAATAGCATTCCAAATTCAGTTAAAATTAAGGCAAACTTCTCCCATACAACTTTTAGTCTAAACTGGCCTCCCGAAAGGCCTCTCCAATAGCCTTGAAAGGGGGAGAAACAGAATAATCTTCCCTCTTTGAATGTAAGGTTTGGATTTCAGCCCTTTCCAGTTTACCTTTTCTTATTTTACTTTTTATATACTCTCATGTGCTCTCAGCCTCTGCTCAGCCTTTGCTTCACGTTGCCCCTGGCAGTAACCAGGCAGTGCCTGCAGCAAGGCACACACCAAAGTCCCCACACAATCACCACTGAAGTTTGCTCTTTATCTTCTGACTGGAAAACATATGAACTTCCTTTCTCCTCTTCTGTCTCCCTCATGGATTTATTCCAGCAACTCAGTAACATAAAATGTGTTGTACATACCATAGAGAAAGTCGGAGGAAACCCAGCTTTTCATTTCCCAGGCAGCCTGACCTAGGCCAAGAGCTCTGTGAAGGCCAGGTTTCCACACACTCTTCCCACCCATACAAGCACTGTGGCCCAAAACAAGATGTCTAATCAAGGTCTTGCCAATACAGCCTAAAGTCAGCTTTTCTGACAAATCTTCCTTCAAAATTTTGTCTTGTTTATGGCTGCAGCGCTTGGCCAGGCTCCATCAGCCTGGTGAGACCTGCTCAGTGGAGACCTAGTTTACAAATCTGGCCAGATTTTCACATAACCTTTTTTTAGAAATACTACAAGTCAACATATGTTTCAAGGGAGGAACAGATCCAAATTTGGGCTTAAAACATCAAGGTCCCTTGGGAGTGCAGGCTGCAGGCAGCATCAGCCAAGCACAGGCTGAGAGGAAGGCCTGTGATCCCAAAGACCATTCCTGTGGGATTTCCACAAGTCAAATTCCAGTCTCTCAGGCACAGCATAACAGGGCACTCAAAAAGGCCAAAGAAACACTAAAGGAATCACACAGCCTGTGCCAAGGCCAGCTTTGAAGCAGCAGTTGGGCAGCAACCACATCCAATCATGCAAGAATGCTGAAGCCACTGGAGTCCTTCCACAAAAAATGGGTACTCTCCATGTCCTAATGCTGTCCTCCATAGCAAGACAAAATCAAGGCTTTGCCTTCCAAAAAAAACAAACTGAATGGCTGGGTGGCTCGTGTGCAGAAACATCTGGAGTGGATAGGGAATAACATACAGAAAACAGCCAGCAAGAGTGTCAAAAGTTCAGAGAAGCAGGAACTGAACATCATCCTACTTCAGCCCTATAGGCAAAGATATCACAAAAACATCAAGACAGAAGTTGCAAAGCCCGTCATGCAGGGGAAATCACGAGCACATAACTTTTTAGAGTGAGTGGTTTCCCATTGCTTTCCCTTCTCCCTGTAAATTAAGATCTCTTACAAGTCAAGCTCAGAGAATAAGGAGACGAACCCTGTCTGGAGCCCCAGTCACTGGGCAGGAAAGGGGAGGCCTCTGGCAGTGGCAGCACAGAAATATGTGTGATTTCAGGGAAGAAACACCAAAACCTTTCCATGCCTCTGTCTAGCAGCACAGTCTCACCAAATGCAGCTGTCAAAGGTAAGGTGCACATCTGCTACAGGAAAGGAAAAGACTGCCTTATACTGCACAAAGTTGATAACATTGTATTAAATTTAAACCTGCACTGTTAGGAAAAGCCATGTCTCAGTCTCCCAGAAACTACTACCAGGAAAAAATTGCCTTTAAGCAAAACTATTCTCCAATGGCCATATGCTTTGATATCCAGTAGGAAAACAAATAACTTTATGGATCCTTATCATAAAGTATCAGATTAATTTGCTACATTTTACCCTAAGATTACAAGACATCCTAATAAGCTTTACTTCCTCTTTAATGAACAAGAAAAGCATTGTAATAAATTGTAAATTATATTTTTTTAAAACATTACATGTTGAAAAAAAGAAATTATTCTATGATACTTGATGATGAAGCAAACTCTGTATCTTGTTCTTGATAAATTTCAACTAGTATGAGAGCTCTTAGCAGTAACCACCATCAGACATCTAAAATGGGACATCAGCTGAGTTAAATTAATCTGTGTATTACTATATACTAGGACTTTATATTAGTATAATGTTAAAAAGAAATTATATTAGATGCAAAGTCACTGAGGGAAAGCTTGAGTGCACCAGCCCTTCCTTGGCTCTTTATTGCCCAGTCCAAAATTCTGCCCTGCTTATATGCTCATACTCTTTTCTTTTTTTTTCTTTTTTTTTTCTTTTATTTTTTTTGAAGGGTTCTGCCTCACTGAGCAGACAGTACAGATGGCACCAAACAAACAGCACTTTATAACTCGTGTTTCTCAGACCCTGTGGTATTACCCACGATTTTGCTCTTGGAGTTTCTCGTAGCACCTGTCATCACTACCACGTTGGAGCCCAGCACAAATCTGAAGTGACAGCACAGTTCTCCTTGCCAGTGCTTCTCTGCCACGAGTGGGTACCAGCAAGCAGACTATGATGAGCTAATCTTGCACATTTTATTGCTTCCACTGATGTTCATAGTGGGGTTTTGGAAAACTAATTTGCTTTTGGAAGGTGGGAGGTTTGGATTCCAAATTTATTCTACAGAGGGGTTTCTTCCTTCCCCCCACCCCCAATCTTTCCTGAAGGGCTGTAGAGCAAAACCCTGCTTCACTCACCATCACTATTGGCAGGCTTCAGCAGACACTCCCTCCCTGCACCATCCAAAACTAAACCTCCAGATACTTTTGATTTGAAGGACCAGTTCAGTTTTATAGACACAGCTGGCCTCACCATCATCATTTTCTCCACTCCAGCTTCTCTGCCCATGCTGGACACCCTCCTTCAAATTTCCTACTCACATCAACACATCCCTGGTCATTCTTAAACCATGACAGCAGCGGGAGTAATGTACCCCAAGATACCTACCTTGGGATGGGGCTGTGCTGTTCCTCAGCTGCCAAAGGCCAGCTGGGAAAATACTTCAGGGGCTAAAATTGTGTTGCTGGTACACACTGGTTTTTTGGAACCTGGCTGATGTATTGTGTGTTCTTGTAGCTATGTGAGATATTTACTACAAGGCATCATCAGATTTCAGCCAACAAGCTTGAAAGATGTGCTCCTCTTTCAAGATGTGCTTCCTTTAAAAATGTGTAGGAGTCCATTGCTTTGCAGCAAAGTGCTTGAACATGCTTTTAATTTTATATCCATGGCACTAGAGCATGCACTTAAGTGGGGTTTTTTGGAATTAGACTGACTATTCCAAGATGAGTCATAAATTCCAAGATGAGTTTGGTTGACAACTACCAAACATGGTTGTTCCAGTCCATTTATGCAAAGACATGAATTTTTGCAGATACCTACCTGAGAAAACAGGCCAGGTGCACAGCACAGGCAGGGCTGTGCCTGGCACTGCTCTCATCTTCTGGGCTGTTTACTATGAAAACTCTCTCTGCATCATTCAGGACCCAATGAATAATTCAGCAGAGCTTCATTACTCCACCAGTGCTGTTTTGTTTACTGGAATATCATCCTGTGGTTCAGCACCCACCTGACTTTAGGCATAAAGCCTGTGAAAAATGTAGAATTGCCAAAGGCTGGAGGGAACATTTTCTGTGATGCTGGAGTCCTACAAATTCAGAGCACCTATGATTTTCTGTTTAAGAGAGAAAGTCAACTGCCCTGAGAAACTCTGCATAAATTAATCCATACATGCATCTTTTATCCTCTGCAGACTGGCAAAGTTCTCCTCTCTCACTGGCTTGCTTGGAACTGAAAACAAAACACACTGGAATTTGGGGAGGTCTTCCAAAGAGCAGGGCAGGATATTCTGTTCCACTTACACACTCAGGGTAAGGCCTGTGAACTTCATTTCAAAGTGGAAACAAAACAAGGATTGTTCTGTACCACAAGGTTTCCCAGTGTCCCTCTCACACAGGTATTACACTGGTAGACACTTGGCTTGTAACATAAAATACACCAGGACTATCACAGAAAAACTCTGTAAGGGTGAGGAAAAGTTATCAAATACTTCCACCAGGCCAGTTAGACAAGTGAAAATCTGAAATCTGTGGTTGTCAGACTTGATAGCAACACTCCTCTGCCCATGAACTTACCTTTGACTTTTTCCATTAAAAGAGTTTTCAGAAGTTCTCTATTAATGGTTAATGACAGGAGCTCCTGCAGAAAACTATACTATTACTGACCTAATCTGGATTAAAAAAGGGAAGCATATATAAACAACTTCATTTATATCAAAAGCAATATGAATAAGTGATTTTCCTTTAGACCATCTGCAAAACTGATAAAAATCCAGAAAGACAATTCTGATTTTAAGTCACTTCTCTTCAGAAAGAGAACAAAATCTGTTTGAACTTGAGTAGCAAGTGCCATTTTATGTGAAAAGAAGCAAAAGTTCCTGTGACTCGCTCACATCTCTTGGTAACGGAGTTATACCAGAGGCTTTCTGTGGCTCCTGTGCCCTCTAGCTTCTAGAAGATGTATTTACCAACCACTCCCTTAACTGCAGCAGGTTTATAATTTTCATTTCTATGCAGTCACTAAAAACTTGCTAAAACAGAAAGTGACACCTTTCCCTCCCTCCCTTCCTCCCAGATATAAAATTAACCTGAGACTGAAATGAAGACATGGAAATATTGGTCTAGATTCTTGTTTACCTTACTTCATACTTCTGTGGTGACATAAAAGGTCTTTATAGGCACACGTGATATTTTTATCAATTTAGAGTCCTCTGTCAATGCTGTAAAGGAGATTCAGCTCACCAGAGAAAGGCCAGCCTAGATGAAAATAGCAATGTTGAGAAAAAAAGTGAGTTGTGAGGCATAAGGGATACTAAATAGGAGGTCACTGTATGGTATACAGCAAAAAGCACCTGGTGAACTTCTGGTATGAGAGCAACACCTGGCTGGGGAGGGGAGTCAGCCCATGAGAAGAGATAATCCTGGTGTCCACAGCCAGAGAACCCACTCCCTGATGGAGAAAGCAGTTTTATTGGAGTTTAGGAGGCTGATGGAGCATGATCAGCTTAAAGCTGGCTGTGAGAGACGACCCAAGTTAATTTTATCTTGACGTATCATCAAAAGCAGCTGAAGTAGAAGTGTTTTTCACCTGCCAAACTACAATCCTTCATGAGAGTGGAGGCTTGGACTCCAATCCCACCTGCCACATCATTGCAGTGGCACCAGTGGCAGCCTGTGAAGTGCAGCTTCTGCAAATCCAACAAGCGATAGCAAGTAAGCACTGAAACTTTCCCTGAGGAGAAAGTCACTGGAATAACAGAACAGGGACACAAAGCCTATCAAAAACTTCAGGCACAAAGGCACTTCAGCAAGTTAAATACTAAATGCATGTGGGTTTAAAACACACAGCTATAAATCCAGTGCTTTGACACATGAGGAGCAAGGTAACACATAGCTCTGCCACTGTCTATTAGAAAAAGGTGCAATAAAGACATTTTGTTTCTTCTGAGAATCTAAGCCATGAAAAAGAAGCAAATGGCAGCTTCACATAATGCAAACAAACCTTTTGTACACTGAAGTGTGTAACCTTACCAAGAATAAGCTTAAACTAGAGATAGCTAAAGCATAATGTTTATGAAAAAAAATCTTTGACTTCACTTTCAATGTACATGAAGTGCTTCAAATGGCTTGGTCTCATCTGCTTATCTGTAAGCCTTTTAAACAAAAACTATGGCAGTTTTCATTTAAACTCTGTATTTCCAGCATTTGAAGGTCAGAACTATTTCCTTTTTCTATGTCATTCTCTGCTTCTATTACATTAAGAACACAAATCAATATTAATTTTCATAACTAATTTAACTCTTAGATAGTATCTTTAACTACAGAATGATAAACAAGGACTGCATTAACTGAGAGTACAACCTTCCTTGGAAAATGTACACACTCGAGAATGACCCTGGCAACATTGTCCTTTTCAGCCTGTCTGGTAGGATTGACATGCTAAAAAGTTTCCCTAAGCTACCAAACCTGTTCCATAGATAAAATTTGGAAGTCAGCAAACTACAAGGATTGTCATCCTTCCCCTGATGCACTTTCTTGAGACTCATTTCCAGTAACAGGCCATTCCTACCCACCACAAATAACAACCATGATACTGTTCCATATAAAATGATGGTCATTTCATGAGCTAAAAATGGAATTATAAACTATTTATTCAACTAATTTAGGAATATATGCTAAGTAGAATAATTGGGTCCTTCCACAACAAGAGAGTGAAGACCTGTAACAGTCTTTTGAGAATCTCAGAAGAATAATGTGCAAATTAAACACAATAAAATTGGACATTCAAAGTGTTTGCAAAGCTACAACGAAACTGTAAGGGCTCCAAATAGCCATGTGATGTTCCTTTAGTGTGGTGTGTTGACCCTGGCTAGCCTCCAGGTGCCCACCAAATTCACTCTGTCACTCTCCATCCTCAGCTGGGCATGGGAGGGAAAATATAATGAAAGGTTCATGGGAGGAGATAAGAACAGGGAGAGATCACTCAGCACTCACTGTCATGGGCAAAGCAGACTAAACTTGTGGAAATCAGTTTCATTTATTACAATCAAATCACAATGAAATAACAATGGGTAAACCCAAGTCTTAAAAACATCTCTCCCCCACCTCTCTTCTTCCCAGGCATAATTTTACTCCCAATTTCTCTACCTTCTCCCCCACCAGCAGTGCAGAGTGGTGGGGAATGAGGGCTGTGGTCAGTCCATCACACACCACTCCTGCAGCTCCTTTCTCTGCCTGGACAGGACTCCTCACACTCCTCCCCTGCTCCAGAGTGGGGCCCCTCCCACGGGAGGAAGTCCTCCATGAAGTTTTCCAATGTGAGTCTTTCCCATGGCTGCACTGGTCCCTTTCCACAGAGGAAGTCCTTCAGGAATGGGCTGCTCCAGCCTGGGCTCCTCCTGAGGTCACAGGTCCTGCCCACAGACCTGCTCCAGCCTGGGCTCCTCTTTCCATGTCTACACAGGTGCTGCCAAGAGCCTGCTGCTTCCACCAGCCCTGGCAGAGGAGGAGGAGGAGGAGGAGGAGGAGGCACTCTCCAGCATGCCCAGCACTCTGGGTCACAGCTGCAGGGGGAGGACAGGGGCTAGTGACTGCAAACACTGACCTGGCCATCCTGTCCACCCTCTGTGCTCTAGTGGGATAGTGGCTCTCAGGGAGACACCTGGGGTGTCTGGCAGGCAGCTCCCAGACAGCACTGCCTCTGCATCCAGGGAATCACACAAATTGTTCACTGGTTAAAGCCCTCGTAGCTTCACACTCAGACTTGAAGGCAATTATTTGCTTTTGTGGAGGTGACACTAATAATTTAGCTGGGATCACAGCTCAGCCCCAGCCAAAAGAGTAATTGGTGAAAATAAGAGCTGTGGTGAAGCCAAGAATAGAAAGAAAAGATAAATATTGCAATGATTCTGATTACTCCATTGAATCAGAAATCTCACAGAGATTGGAAAGTTCACAGAGAAATTATGGCAATGTCAGGTGTAATTTGGAAATGGGATTTCCTTTCTGTGGGGAAAAAAATAAACAACAAAAAAACAAAACAAGAGGGGTCCTTGGACATTTTCTGCAGAAAAGAACAATTTTAGAAGGCATAAGGAACATCCAAAGTGGAGAATAGGGGCAGGATGTGGTGCCTTTTATAACAGTAAGAAAATAGCAAATGTGTGCACCATGCAGAGCCCTTTGAGCTGCCAGGGCAGCCTTCAGCTGACTGACAGAAGCAGTGACTGTGACCAGTTTGGATCCAAGCTGCCAGTGCTCAACCTGAGTGAAGCCAGGCTTGAACTGGGTGTTTCATCCCTAACAAGTGTTCACCTGTTCTGAGATGGGTCAGTCTGGGAAAAGGCACAGACCCGAACTCTCCAGCATGTTTTAAACTCTTCACCTCTTAGAGATGTTCAATCTGCTAATTAGACATGACACTGCTGGATTAGATAACCAATACCAAAATTTACTACTGCCTGATATAAGTTGCTTTTGGCAGTGTTCAGTGTCAGAAGCAATAACATTAGCTCTGCTCCTTTCTCACACTGCAGATAATGGAAGCTTTCAGGAAGATGAATTAAATTTCACTAACAGAAGGAGAAAAAAAAATTGCCACAGTGGAAGTCCACTTGGGTTATTTCAAAATGATGCTCTATCAGTACATGCAGCAGTGTCCTGGTGAACAGTCCTGAACCAAAACCTGAGTCAGATCTAGGAGCAGATCAGCACCTGTCCCCTGGGGAAAAGCACACAGCTGAACAGCTCCTGCATCTCTGCTTTGGCAGCTGCAAAATCCATGGGGACACATACAGGTGTCCTGTTATCCATCACTGGTACCCCACCAGCCAGCCCAGGGCTGCCTGATACCCCAGGTGGGGCCACAGCCCTGCAGAGGGGCTCTGGGGGCTCAGGACAAGAGTAGGAGTTTGCCTCCTGCCACCAGCCCCAGGTGGCTGCCCCAGCTCAGGTCCAGCTGGAAGCTGCACCCTCTGGCAAGGCAAAAGCATCTGGGGGATGCCCTGCTCTCACTGTGCTCATTGACTGACCACAAGAGTGGGCTTTTTTTATCCCCCATCACCTCAGAGCACAAGGCTGGGCAAAATTCATAACCTTTTGTGGGTCCTCAATGGTCCATGTGTCCATATTGGCACTACAAAATCAAACCACTAGAAAACAACCTGCAAATTCAAACCCCAAAGATCTATGGTTACATGAGGACAGTCTACAATAAATTATCCTCTGATAACTTTCTTTTTCTTCTCAGAAATTTCTTCCATTTTTGCCTTTACTTGTAAAGTCTCCTGAGACTTGGGAAGTCTCCCAAGACTTCATTTGGACTCAGATTAAAAAAACCCTTAGTAGTTAAAGAAAACACACAGAGACAGACATCTAAAACTATTAGAACCAACCTATAGTCAGGCTGATATTGCCTCATAAACAAGAGCACAGACACTCATGCAGAAATATTGAATACTAAGTGACTTAGGTTTGGTGCCACTCACATATACTGCACCAATATCATCCTTAATGATGACATTAAATGCTAATTCCAAAATAGAATTCCTTTTTAAATGCTAATTCCAAAACAGATTTTCTCCTGGACTAGAAGTTTGGGGGTTATTTGAGAGCTGACAAGTTTGGGTCACACTACCCAGAACAGTACCTTTCAAAAATGAAAGCAATTTCTTCTACTTGTTCACAGTCAGTCAAGGTAATTGACAACCTTCTAGCAGCTTTGCAATTCCTTCTACCATGTTTACTGTCTTAAAATTTTAAAAGTTTTAATTAAAATATTATTGCTTACAACTTTGCTTTTCTCTAGTTTCAGTAACAATCTGTATTTTCTGAAGTTCTGAGCATCTCAGTTTTGGGGTGAAGGGTTTCTATTCCTTCACATCATGGAAAGATGTTTTTGTGTACACTTCCATAGTGCTCAGCCCTCTGTCCTTTACAGTGATATGTACTGCTAGGTGTATTGCCTTGATGTGCAGACAGAGATTCTAAGGAGAAATGAGACAGAAGATATAGCAGGAATAGATCTTGAGACTGGAAAGTAGCTAGTTCTTCCTAAGGAGAAACAAAACAACAATCAACACAAAAAAGCACATATTGAAAGTTTCACCCAAATTTCCTACACCAGGACAATGTAAAAGCCAGCACCAAAGTGACTGGGATGTTTTGTGTGTTAGGTTTGTGTTGTGATGTACAATGTTGGTCTGAGGAAATCCCTCTGTCTGACAGAAAAATGCATAACTTTGTTAAGCTGAAAAGAAGGGCTAATAGTTTTCAGACTAGATGGGCACTACAGCTGTCATTCAATTACACAGAGCCTCAGGTGTCTCTCAGCAGAGAATGGCTGCAAATGGGAAAAATAAACTGCCCAACCATTTAGACTTTAAAGCCAGAAGGGGCCTGTGGGCATTGCCTGGCTTCTTATTGAATATGAATCACTAAATTACATGTATTCACCCCAATAATTGTGCTTAGCATTCTGCCCTGGAGAAGATTAACCTGCTGAGTGCTGTGTTAGGGAACAAAAGAGATGAGCTGCCCCCTGTGCCCAAAGGACCTGCAGTGACAGGAAAAGGTGTTGCTGAGGTAGCCAGGTGATCCCAGCACATGACCCTCAGTTTGTGTAAAGAAAAATGGGGGGAAACACCTGAAACATGGCAACAAAAGCTTACAGCCTCCAAATCTAGCAGTTTGGTCTAACCCAAGCAGATCCTTGCACAAAGACAGTGGGGTGGTTCATCTCCCACCAGGCCTGCTTTGTACTCTGACTTACCAGGGCCGGTGCTCCCCAGGGAGAGAAGCCAGAGCCAGAAAGGAGCAAGGTGTGGAAGTGTCATCACTGGGTGGCCTCACTGTGTACTCCAGGCTGGCCAAGCTCCTCTTCTGCATCACACCTGCAGCAGAGACACACAGAGACATCGTGAGAACCTTCACCTCTCAGGTGGAGCCTCCCTCGCTGGAGATATTCCAGAACCCCCTGTGCCCTGTGCCGTAGGATGACCCTGCTGGAGCAGGGAGATGACCCCCTGTGGCCCCTTCCCTCACTCATTTTGGGATTCTTGTGAACTGATGAAGCAGATTTCAGGGTCAGGCTGTAAAGCACAAAACAAATCTAAACAAATATCTGACTCAGCTACTAAACTGAAACAGCAGCAGCTTTGAGAAGGAAGTTGGCACCACCACTTAGAAGTGCATGGAATGCATCCAGCTACCCTCTTCTCCACTCACTCTAATTATTTATCCCTGATCCCTAAATAGACTCTGTCTCAGGCTTGCTTCAAAGAAATGTATGTTTCCATAGCTTCTCTTTCTCTTCCTTCCTAATTCACTTTTTTGACCTTACACAGAAACCCTACAGTGGATGTCAGGCCATTTCATCTGAACTACAGCCTGTATAAAAATATTTCATCTTAAACTACACATGAGGAAATTTGTCTCCATGTTTTTACTAAATGTATCTGTAGCTTTATTTTGTTTTTCTAGCAGAAGTCTCACTAAGTGGCATCTTTTGGTTCATTTGGGGGGGTTTTAATATATATAAAAAGCTGCTTTTCTTTCTGTTCTGAACTTTTGACTCAAACACTAGTATTTATAGCTAATAAGGCTGGAGCAGATCAATGGACTAGCCGATCTGCAATGATATTGGCTTAGTGCCACGTCTCCATAAGCATGTCCAAATGAAAAATCAGTTTCTCAATCCAAGTGTATCTAAAATACTTTTTTTAATTTTGCGTAAATTCACAAATAATACAATATTGAAGTGATCTCTTTTTTTTTTTTAAACATACTGTACAATCAGGATATTTAAGTGTTTTACATCAAGGCACAGCACACTGTATAATACACATATGCCTTGCCAGGCAGCAGTTTAGTATAATCCCCGAGATTTGGCAGTAGGGCCAGGATAAGGAGCATGGATCACATAAGCTGGAAGATAAATAAATAATAGATGCCGTCACATTTTATTTGAAATAGAGTTGCATATAAAAAGAATATACAATAATTTAACTTTAATAACTAGATTCTCTTTTACTATACATAACAGAAGTGTTTTCATTTGTATTAAATAAAACATTTTCAATAGTAGGATGAAAAATTAATCTTTTTGGTGGTCTTGGTTTTTGAAGAAGAGTTGCTTCCATAAGAAATTAAAGTCGAGTTTTCAGTTTCATTGCAATCTGAAAGAAAGAAAACAAGTTTACTGATATGTTGATAATGAAATGTTAGTGGTAAAACAAGCAAATAATTCCAGCCAAATTGTTGTGTTTAATTAACACACAGTAAAGGTAGTTATACCCAAGCAGAACACCTCCAAAAGCCCTTCTGCAGACTAAACATGTCTTTGTTCTCTTTGTAACATCTTTTTTTTCCCTACACTGTTCCTCGCCCTGCCCTCTCAGAGGTCACCAGTGCAGGTCTGTTATTCCTCCCAGCAAAACCAAAATGCTGGTGATGCCACAGGCTGTGTTTGGTGCAAAGTATTTACCGTGTTCACATTCAGCTCCTTACATCTGGAGGCTTCTTCTTCGCCTGCCAAAGGCCTTGGAGCCCACGTTGGTAGGGACGAAGTTGTTCTTGCCCACTGCCCCTGACCTGCTCAGGAAGTCTGCCAGGCGGTGGGTCACGCACGTGGCTGTGTTGCAGGCCCTCTTCTGTGCTGTTACACTGCTTTTCAGGAGGAAAGGGAAGAGTTAGCTCCCACAGACCAGCCCTGCAAGCAGGGGAAGCTCACCATGGCTAGCAAAGACTCTGGTGGGATTAAAAGCAGGCTGGCTGTGCAGCAGGCATTTGCACCTCTCGTGTGCACAGCTTACAGCTGCTAAAAGGTGCCTCTTTATGGTTTTCTCAGTGGCAGGCTCACTTTATAAAAGCAGCTGGACTGAAGACTAAATCCAGGCCAGATTTTCAGCCATATCCTGCCTCTAGCCAGGCATTATAGCCATGGAGAGGAGCTGAGGAGGCTCAGGTCTGGAGCATTTAAACAATCCCTGCTTCCTCCAAAAGCTCACATTTGTATTTTGCTTGAGGAGTTCCTGAAAGGCCGTAGCAGACAGATTTCTCACTTCTCACTCCAGCTCCACAACAGCCAGAAAACACATGGAACTGCAGCATCACTGGTCACTACAGGAGCTCTGTCAGTGACTCTGACCAGCTGCCTTCAGAGCTAAACCACACATAAAGACCCTGCCTGCAGGTACTTGGAGGGAGTGGGAGAACCTCCTTCCTGCAGTCAGACCTTTGTCTGCTACAGCCCTTCACCATGGAGCAGTTCAGACTTTGACAATATTGGCCCTCTGCTCACAGTTCAGCCCACAGCCAGCAGTTGTGCCAGGTGGGGAACTTCAAGGAACATGCATTCACACAATCCTTGCTTGAAGAATCTTCTACTAAAGCAATGAGGGTTTTTGCAGTAGGAGGGATTTTTCTCAGCTAAGCATTACAAGGCAGTTAATGTTAATAGTGAAGAGTTTGTTTTTACAATCAATGCCAAGTTTTTGAAAGAGGCCTCTAATTACAAGACAGATGCAGTGCTGCAACAGAACTGTAAGGAAATTTGGGGTTGGCTCTTAATGCAAGACAATATAATGTAGGTGAATTGTAAATCATCAGAAATATTTTAAAGGCACATAAGCTTTAAATATAGTGCAAAGACCTATTGTAAAACAAGAAAAGAAAAAAAAAA
>VZRX01002424.1:0-66491 GCA_013398075.1 Notiomystis cincta
GACTGGCCGGCCGTGGGGAGGGCTCTCTGCCGGCGGCGGGGCTGTGGGCACGGGGCCGGCGCCCTCGGTCCCGAGCTCCCGGCGGCTTTTCCTCGGTCCCTGCCGGGAGGAAGCGAGCGGGAGAGTGAGGGAAGGGAGGAGGGCGGCTCAGGGCGCACAGATCCCCGTGGAAAGGGTGAGGTGTGCAGCCATGTGAAGGGGCTGCTGCGGTAATGTGGCTGGAAAGGTGCTTTTACTCCTTGGTTTGTAAACAGCGGATCCTGTTACTCCGCAAGACAATAGAATAGGAAATGCACTTTATACTGGGCAGTCGATTATAAATCAAGAGCATTTTCTCCTCAGAAATGGGTGTCAACACCTTGTGTTGCTCGCTTTTATTGTCAGGTGGAGGAGGGGAAGAAAGCTTGGTCTGTGTCACTGCTTGTGTGGAGTCACGATAAAGAAGTGTTTCGAGAAATGATAAGCTCTGAAGGAAACTGAGGTTTCCCGTCCTTCTTCTCTCCCTTTTACCCCTGAACTCCTCCACATACCACACTGTTTTCAGTCACGTGCAAAACAGCATACATGATAAATTTTTGGCCCCATGGAGATGGGGTAGAGCTGTGATCTGGCAATGTGCTGTGCTCTCCCTAGACCAGCCAGCCATTTTCTCTACATCCAGTGCGACTCTGGGTCAGCATTTCTCGTGGTGTGCTCTCAAGTGTCCTTGCTGTGCTCCTTGCACCATTGCTTATCTGCAAAAAGGATGCTGCTTGTAGACACAAGCAAGGGGAGGGAAGATTTATTCTGGTGTCCTGAGGGTCACATAATCAAACCAAAGTCATCCAAATATAGGTTATTTGGGAAGTGTTTCTATTTTTGGACTTCATGCTGCTTGAACCTAGGGAACCGTTTTGGATTGGGCACAAGAAGTACTTGCTGTTTTCAGCACTAATGAAAAGCTGCAATCCTGACACATCCGAGAGAGCACTTCACATCCAGCATAGCTAAAATGCTGTTTTTACAGGATCTAATCTGGCCATCCCCTCGTAGCATGTTATGTAACACTGAACTGATAGATCATTCCAGCTATAAAATACTATTTTTGCCTTACTGTTGTATTGTTAGAAAATGCACAGCTTTTGAACACAGTTTTATAGAGGCTGTAATTAGATGCACACTCGTTAAGTATCTTACTGTGTGTTTATTAAGATGCAGAATCATCAGCAAGTGTCTAGAATGCTCCTGTTTGGAGATAATACAGCCTTGTCCTCACTAAAAGATCTTGTACCTGCCTGTCCAGTGGTGCTGCAGTTGTATTGCAAGTCTGGACTCTTGTGTTCTTACCAAATTAACAGGTTTCAAGCTGTAAGCTTCAGAGTCCTACTGCATTGTTTTCCACAACATTACTGGTTTTAAAACAATTCTAATTTTACTGGATGGGTGAAAAAGGAAAACAGTATCCTCACTGAAACAATGCTGTCCACATGAAACATAACATGGCCAAGATACAGTTCTAGGATGTGTGTTATGTGCCAAAGCTGTGAATGGTGGTGAACCAAAGGCTGTGTAGAAACTGGCAAAAAAAAAAAAAAGTCTTCTAGTTTAAAGTTTTCATGGAAAAACATAAATGTACTAGAGGGCAAACCTCTTCTTCAACCATGGCACCATTCTGTAGCTCTTCTGAAAGCAGCCAGGGTGTGTATGAAATGAATCACAGAATGTGCTGAGTGGAAGGGACCAACAAAGATTATTGAGTCCAGCTCCTGGCCCTTCACAGGACCACCCCCAAGAGCCACACCATGTGCCTGAGAGTATTGAGTCCAACTTCTGTCTCTTTCAGAAGGATTTGGGGGTCAGAGGAGTAAAAGTTTCAAGGATTTTTAACGCTAATCCTTGGCCACCTAGCCAAAGTAGCTTTTTGGGTTTAGAGCACCAGGACTGATGATTCAGTAGAAGTGGTAGAAGCATCAGTGCATTTCAGGCCTTACTGAAACACTTGTTCATCTCATCTTCCTGAATTAAGTTATTGTTGGCTTTGATTTTATCTACCTTGGGATCAGGGGCATAGAGGCTCATAATTTATAGATTTTCCCCTCTCACCTCAAGCCATATTGAATACCCAGGTTCTGAACAGACAGGATATACTGGGCACACCTCTATCAAGATGTTCAGTCTGGTCTATTTAATATCTTCTGTGATGAGCCAGTTAAAAACCCAGATATTTATGAATATTTTGAGTATTAAATTAGAAAGTCCCAACTAGTGCTAAATTCTAAGGGCATAAATTTCTTCAAAGTTTTTAATTTACAGCATTCCAGTTAACAGATTTTCTCTGATACTCCTTTCCAGACATGTTTGTTAGAGGAATGGCTTTCTTTTTTGGGGGAAAAATTGGTAGAGAGTTGGTATATGAGAGGGGATAACAAATGATGTAAAATACGGTGTCTTCCCTGTCATTTCACACTGTCATTCATTAACTGGATTTGCCATCATACTCACAAGATGGTAATTGATACTTTTATGTTAAAACTTTGTACAGAGCTGAGTGATTCACTTACTTTCCACTAGGAAGGAATTGGAGACAGGCAATGCATATGTTAAAACCCAGATGAATTCCTGAAATGTCCTTTGGCCCTGTTGTGCCTGCATTTAAGATATACTGCATTAAATTTCCAGGTAGCTGATGTAGTTATCCAGTGCACTGGTAGAAAATACAGATACAGCTTCTGAGTAGGGATTTGCTGCAATGAGGAGAGGATTTAGGAAAAAAGAATCAAAGAGATTGATATGCAAGGTTAATATCATCTCCCCAGAGCTTTCATCTAACTCAAGTTACACATTTTCATGAAGTAAAAGCATTGTCAGTGACCTAGTAAGAAACAAAGTTAAATAAAAATGAGCATCATGAGGCATCAATTAGAAAGGAATGTATTTTCGTGGGATAATCTGTTAATCTGTGGAATAATTGTGATATTTCTTTTGAAGACAGAATGTTTGCTGCTTTTCCTTCTCTACCTTGAGAGCTATGAAAAACTTACACTGACCTGCTGTTCACTCTCTGTGACAGAATGTGTATAATTCAGCTGGTCTTTGCTCTCTTGTTCGAGCTAGAAAATAATTTTAGAGCAGTTAGCTTCTCTGCCACTGGATCTCCTTAAGCCTGTCAAAACCACATGGAAATTACTGTTGATTAGACAAACATGCTCCTGATTTCTGTCTTGGAACTAGAATAACCAGCTGAAACCCCAAACCAAGCAAACTGAAGAACTGACCCATGTACTGCCAGGAGCTCTGAAATACCTGTACACTGGGGAACTCCCAGGTAGGGTAGGGAGGCTCTGTCTGTTGGTGCCCAGAAACCACTGAATTGTGAGAGGTTGTGTTCACTTTAGATCACTGCTACCAGCAGGACCCTTGCAGGGATTTAAATGTAAGAAGTGCTGCTTGCATATGCCTAACTTGCCTAAGCTGAGGCAGTTCTCATACTGGGATCCCAGACACTGCAGTTAAATGAGAGACTCTTGTGTTTCTGGGTTGCTGTGAGAAATAAGGCATCAGTGTAGCAGCAAGGAACAAGGTTTTATGGTTTAATGTTTCTTCTATAGCCTTCACTATTTCAAAGCAGCAGCATCCCTCAAAACAGAGCTGGTCATCATGTTGCCTTTGATGTATCCAGTAATGTTTGTCAGTTATCTCCTTTTTGTTTTGCTTGTAACTAATCGCTAAACGGTTGTGACAATCAGGGAATTAACATTCGCTTTTTTATACCAGGGACAAAAATACGTTACTGTCAAATTTGTTATCTGATGACCTCCAGGAACTGTGTGTTATCTTTTGAGCAGAGCAGCCTTTTTTTCATATCCTGTTACTTTGTCACATCTGCAAGATCAGTGCCCTGGTTGTGTCCTGCTTCCCATCATATTCTAACTGAATTTCCCAATGTCAGTGTAAAACTTTTGATTGCCTTCTTGCCTGTAGCTTTGAGGCCAGCCTCCCTGGATCTCTGCTTGCCTGGGTAGGCACCTTGTCCTTGCTCTGGAAAGGCCCTTGTGACAGGACGTGAGGACGTGTGCCTCTGCCTATTTCCGTGTCATCAGCTAGTGGGAGGAGTGCTTCTTGTGGTGCAGATAATTAAGAATCAAGAGCAGTGTCCACCAAAACGTGCTGCAGCCACAAACGCTGAGCCCCTGTGCTGCCGTGTCTGTGTCTGTTTCCAGTTGGCAGCAGTTAAACTGCTCTGCTGGATGGAGCCTCGAGCGGGGCACGCTGCTTCTGTCCCCCAGGTCACCTGGTTTCTCCCTCCTCACTTGTTAGCAGTCTTAAGACATACCCAGCAGGGTGGTGTTTTCCCTGCTTCCTTTGCCGTGGTGACTGCCACTGCCAGTGTCTAGAAGGTCCTCTTGGGAGCCCTCCTTCTGTCATTTGCTGGCTCCAGCAGTCTCTTGAGGCAGCTCCTGTCCCTTCTTCACTCTGAGCTTGCTTCCCCCGATGTTTACGTGTGGGTGAGTGCCAAATGCTTGCTTCTCACACCCCAGAGCTCTTGTAGAGAGAAAATGGGCTTGTCTCTTTTATTTCCTTTCAGTTTGGACCAGCTGGTACTATGATTTATCACCAAAATTAATAGTAGGATCGGTTTGAGAGTAGGAATTTCTGGTCTCCCACAGTGTTGACGAAGAGAAGGGGAAGGTGTGTAGAGGGAAGGAGTAACAAGCAGGTGGTACACGTGGGGAGACAGGCTGAGTATTTCTAATATGAGGCAGAACAGATGTGAGGCTCTTTGTTCTGAGGTGCTAACAACAGCCAAATGACTGGATTATTTCAAGTACTTTATTCTCTGGTTCACATTATCCTGAACAATGCTTCAGTATTTCCACACTGGTTGTGAGCATTCCCCCTTTTCTGTGTTAGGAATGGCTGTAATTTATCTGTGGGATCCCATTTGTCTGTGTGCCTGAATTCCAGGAAAGAGTTGATGTGCCTGTATCTGGTGGTGGTGGTGGTGCCATAAGTGATGTCTCCTGGCCTGGAGCTGCTCACCGTGGCTGGGGGAGGCGCCGTGGCAAGGGAAAGCGCTGAATAATTTAGCAGTTGCAGCTGCATCCAGCAGTTCTCTCAAATGTCACATGCTTTGTTGTTGTCTTGCTAATTTTTTTATGGCTGTACATTTACACTACATGGCTTTTGGAAAAGAGGTTGCTCAAATGGGAACTGGGCAGAGGGCTGGGAATGGAAGCATCTTGTGGGTGCTGGGCTCTAGGCCGCACTCAAAAGCAGCACCAGCATTTCTCAGCTCAAAGCTCAAGCCAAAAGCAGTTCTGGTTTGGAGGAGAATATAATCCTGTAGTGATTGCAGGTGGTGTGAAGCTAATTAGGTTTGGGGGCATTGTGTGGGTTTTGGTTTGCCCTTCCTTCCCCTGTCTCTGCTCCTTGCTAAGGGTATGACTGCAGATTTGAGGATCAGTGAAAAGCTGATGAGGCAGAGAAAATGAGAAGGCTCTCATACTTTGTCATAGTGATGTTTCACAAGGAGTGGCAAAAAAGGACAGACTTGGAAAGAGTTGGCCTTGTGTTACTGCTCTCTCATGCAAATCTCTGGAGATTATTTTTGAATAAGAGATGAATTTAAATTCAAACAGTGTAGAGCAGGAGAACTGGCCAGATTGGCAGAGGGTTTTTATGCCAGAAATTTGTTCTATGATTCTATAGTGAGTGGTGCTCTGTGTGCCCTGCACAATGATCTTGCCCAGGGAGGATCAAGAGAGAGATGTTCCACACAGTAAAGGAGGGGAGGAGAATAAGGTCTTTAACCTAAATTGAAGCGGGTGAAATGTCCTGTGGCTGAGGCTAAAATCTGTCATCTCCTTCCTATTAGGAAGTGGAGTACTATAAAAGGGTGTGCTTTTCCTGCATTAGCTTGTTGTTTGTTGATGGTTTTCCCCAAGAGTGTAATGGCATAAAATGGATAACAGTATTTGCCTACTGTTCTCCCTCACATGCTTATCTTGTTGCTCATTCAAGCCCTGGTCTTGATTTTTCTGCATGGCTTTCAGGTCCCTACTGGAGGGTGCAGCTGAGGCTCTGTGGGGCTGGTGCTGCTGGAACCACTCCTTTGCCTTCTCTGCTGCCTGCAAGTTCCTGTTAGGGTTGTGTGTTTGTGTTAGCATCCTGTGGGTACCTGGGTAAGCGGATTTTGTCAGCTGTACAGGTTGGTACTCAGCTTTCTGAGGGCAAGAAAGACTTCTGGTATTTGTAGTACTCATGAATATGGAAACCTCCCGGTCTGGGAGGTGTTTAGCATGTTGCAGATGCTGTGCTGTCGTCTGGCCTGGAGGCCGCAGGTGCCAGGAGGGCTCTGTTTCAGCGCTGACTCCCGGCAGTCCTCGTGTCTGGGTGAAGCGTGTCTGTGGTGTGGGCAGTGCTGGGAGCTTCGGTGGTGGAGCAGAGGCGGTGGAGCGCGGCAGCTGCTCTATAAATACACCCGACAGGCTAAAATCTAGGGACTAAAAGATTGGGTTGCTATGGTGATTGATCTGAATCAGATTACCTGTGGGTCTGTTCTCACAGCATGTGCATGTGTGGTGGCTGCGTGATCTTGCATGTACAGCAGGCGGCTTTAGCCGAGCGTGTGGTGAAGCAGGGACGAGAGAGGAAGCGGCGCTGAAGGGCCGACATATGGCAAGGACGGGGAAATCTGTCACCATGGCAACCGGGAGCCCGAGTCAGTCCAGCTTCACTCCGCGGGGCTGCAACGAGGTTCCCGTCTGTGTGGCACGGTACTTCTGACTGGGGACTAATTCTGGTCGTTTTCAGTCTACCTGTCAGCACCCCTGCCCATGCTGCTTCCATTTGGCTCTGGAAAACTCATGTGGAGGCTAAAGATGCTTGGCTGTGCCAGTACTCTTTTCAGAAGGCAAAGAGATATTATTATTTAGTAGGAAAGGAAGAAAACTATAAATTATTATAATTATTGAGAAGGACTTCAAAAGAAGTCTTCTTGTATTGCCAAAACCTGTTTTCACCATTTTTTCTTTAATTTTCTTTAATCTGGCTTGTTCTGTCCTTTCCCTCAAGGTTTATCAATAGATGGAAAGTGGAAATAGTTGGGATACATATTTTACCAGTAAGCAGCTCTTACTGATTGAAGTGATGCATGTGCTCCAGGGTGAATGCTTTTAGAATTTGCCTGCAGTCCTGTTCTCTATGGGGTGATTTCTTATGCTTGGAACTATCCCTTGGCATTTTGCAGAACCACACCTATACTATAGACTAGCCATACTAGATAAATATGTCATTGTTTGTTTAGGTATGCTTGCAATTCTTTGAAAATGCCCTTTTTTTCCCTCCAAAGTACTAGTATCTTCTTAGGAGTCACAGTGTTGGCATGCATTGCTGAGTTGCCAAGGTGCATGGTAACACACCAAGCAGCTGCACCAGTATTGCAAGTCCATCCAGGCTGGATTTTAGAAATTGTTCCATGTTCTGTCAAGTTCTAGAGAAGAGGAGGTGTTCTCATCTCTGCTGCTGTTTGTGTTTCTTGTGTTAGCAGAAACACTGTAATATTTTATAAAGCTGCTATGCAGAGGAAATGAAAAATGGCTCACGTGTAAAGAGGACTGCTTGTCTGCTGCTTTAAAAGCTTAGTACAAGCAAAAATAGCATGTGCTGTACCAGAGACAACGTCTGGGATCATTCAAAACGCACTGGGAAGAAGTAACCAAAATTTCAGTGGTAAAAGATTCCACAGAGATTATAAAAATGTCTAAAGGCAGACCAGATCTACCATGAACAGTTCATGTTGTGCTTCAAATCATGTTGTTTCCAGTTCAGCAGTGAGCTATGTGGAGTTCCTGCCCACACAGGTGAGGCTGGTTGGTCCTGAGGCACTCACACCTATTTCTCATAGCTTAGCAGATAGGTCAGGGTGTGTGATGCAAGAAAAAGAAACATAAATCAACCCAACAGTGGACATTGAAACTCCTGGCCCCATTTGTGTTTGTTTCAGCTCTCAGTTTAGTTGGATTGGTGAGTCTTGAGTTCACAGAAACAATGCACTAAGGTCAGGCATAGTGGCCATTAGGTCTGAACTCAGTACAGGCTGTCTTGGCTGAGAGTAAATAGAAATTTTCCAAGGAAACTAAAAACTTAGTTCCTTTTGGGTGTGACTGGAAATTTGGTCTTTCACAAGGGGAAATTTTAATGAACCATAATGCATGTGCCTTCTGTCCTGTAATTTGTTCTGTTTCCTTCACAATTGCCTGTCTTTTCTCTTACAAATTAATGTCCCATGTATGCTCTTTATTCAGTCAGTGTGCAAATTGAATTGTATGGTGCTGATTTCTATTCCAAAGGTATCCATGTACTGGTGAACTGTGCAGTATGATTCTTTTACCAGATAAAAGCTGGACTAATGGAAGGAGAAGCCTTTCTGGTACCATCTGAAAGTATGGAAGAATTGCAAGGAAAGCAGGGCTTAGCACATTCCTGTTGGAAATTCATCTTCATATCATTTGTGCAAGCAATGATGTAAATACTTGCTGAGCATTGTGCAGTTTGGTGTAAGCCTGGCCTGCCAAAGCTGGAAGCCTCTGTGTGAGGAAAACAGCTGCAGGTGAGTGTGGTGGGTTGACCTTGGCTGGATGCCAGTTGTCCACCAAGCCACTCTATCACACCCCTCCTCAGCAGGACAGGGAAGAAAATAAGATGGGAGAAAACCCTGTGGCTCAAGGTAAAGGCAGTTAAATAAAGCAAAGATTGCATTAATGGAAGCAAAGAAACCAAGAAATTTTATCATCTACTTCCCAGAAGCAAGTGCTGTCCAGCCACTTCCTGAGAAGCAGAGCATCAGTGGTTACTCCAGAAGACAAATGTTTTAAATAATGGATTCTCCACCTTTCTCCTCCTCTCTGTTAGTATTTTTCCTGAGCAGATGTCATATGGGATATCCTTCTGGTCAGTTTGAGTCAGCTGTCCTGGCTGTGTTCCCTCCCAAGACTTTGCATAGTTCCCAGCACTGCTGGGGGGAGGATGTTGGTGAGGCAGCCTTGATGCTGTGCTCAGCAGTAGCCAAAACATTTTCCAGTTGCCAGTACACAGCACATCACTGAGAGAGCTGCTGTGGTAAAAATGATCTCCATCTCAGCCAGACCCCATACAGTGACACAAGCTGCCTTAACAGCTTGTCATATTGAAGTTATTTTCGACTAAATTGCTTTGTTCTTCTAGATTTGGGTCTCAAATGAGAAAACTCTTAAAGATTGAGGACTCCAAGGAGTAGATGAAATAGGGTTACTGCACAAGTGCTGTCTCTTGGGACTCATGCAGGGCATGAGTATGACACAGATGACTCTAAACTGATAAAAAGTCTGCTGTACTTCTTTCATGCTGCCATATCTGTCGTGTGGTGTGATGCTTTTCATGCTGTGTGTGTGAGTGTGTGTGTGTTTATATAGATTTTTATTTCTGGGAGGACTTTAAATTGCAGAATACCATGCAGATTGTCCTCTGAGAGGTTGTGCTATGAGCTAAAATGTGGGTATTTGGGGAATTTTGAAATGCAGAGTAATGCCAGTAATAGAAATGTTTGTGGTTTTGAACACTTTTTTTTCATGTCTTGAGTTACTGGTAAGCTGTGGTTTTGTGCTGGTTCTTGCCTTTTGTCTTTGTGTCTAGGCTATGGTGCCAAGTTTTACTAGTGAGTATTGCTGACAGTTGCTAGAGTGTGTGGGTAGTGTTGGTTCTCACCAACCTGTTCACCATCCATATAAGTGCTTATTTCAGTTTTGGTGTTGTCTGAGACGTGATCTGTTGGTGCAGTATGTTTCTGTGGTGGGCCTTCACTTCTCTATTTTCCTCCTTTTCTAGAGTTGAAGTTATAGGGAGTTTCTTCTCAAGTGCTGCTTGAGGATTCAGCCTTCAAATGGCTGGTTCCAATATGTTTGCAAAGAGGAAAGACACTGCAGAAGACCTTTTCAGAGAAAGCAATCTAAAGTTAAAGCAGTTTGAGAGAGAGAACAGGTTTTGACATTGATATGTCAAAACCTGTACCATCTCAGAGTCATGATAATCACTTGATTCAGGTCCAAATTCCAACATGAAAGAGGAAAAACTGAAGTATCTCTTGGTTGTTTGATCTATTTCTGTCCTAATGTACTTACTCTCTAAAATCCAGGAGGTATTGGAAGGATGATAGCCAATCTCTGAAGAAGAAACTACTTTACCTCTGTGTTTCCTGTGGAGGTGCTGCCTGTAGTTCTGTGATCACATTATGTTCAGTCAAGTCTTCCAGATTCCCTTAAGTGCTTGCTCCTACCTTTTCTTTGTATCTGCACAAGCATTTGTGGGGCCACTTGTGAACCAACTAAAAAATAACCCAGTAAAAACAAAAGTGGCAAGGGAGGAGAAGGGAGGGTGTTAGGTTTAGTCCCTGTCAGTTCCACAGTCTGTTTTGCCCTGTAGCTGCACAAACACTTCTGCCAGCACAGAGAAGGAAGGCAATGACACTGGACTGACAGAAAGCTTCTGGCACATAGGGAGGGGGAGGCAGGACTGCTGCCTGTTTGTGTTGCTTTATACAGCTCATCAACTGTGGTGTCTGATTCCCAGCAGGAGTAGGAAGATGAGTTCCAACAAATACTGATGCAATACTCTTTTAAGTGCTGTCATCAGCCATCACTACATCTCTGAAGAAGCAAGAGATTGAATAGAGGAAGGCAAAAACCCTGCACTTGGTTCTAATTCTTCTACCTCTTGCTCCAATCCAACAAAAAATCGTCTTCCCAAAAAAATGCCTTTGTCCTTTTATGTCTCACTGTAACTGTTGTGTTTTTAAGTATAGTATATCAGTAAAGGTGGCTCTGGAAGCCCTGGCACAACATCTGCATCAGTCTGGTCTCCCTTGTACTTGTGTTGCATTAGAAAGCAGAAATCATGGAAAGTGCCCAGATCTTTTTTAAAAAAAACTGACAGAAACTTCAGTGTCTGGTGCCACTGGGATGTAGCTTCAGCCATTCCAGGGATGTTGTAAGCCCTGCACATGTTCCTTGTACTTGTCTGCTCAGATATTCTTGTAATCTCATGGTTTCTGAGATCTTCATAATGCACACCTTGCCGGCTCCTTTGCAGAGCTATGGGAAATATGTGTAAGGAATTGCAGTCATAAGACAAATGCAGTCCATTTTCTTCACCTTCACTGAGGGGTAGAGTAGCCTCTGTTTTTGAGGAAGAACATATTTGGTTACTGCTAAGAAGCAGAATTTCCTTGAAGTCATCTTTCTAGGTTGCATTGTGATAACTTTTTGCTATGCTGCTGTCTATGACTGAAGAGTGCTCCTTAAAGGGTTTTGGGTAAAGCTGTTTGGAAAGAAAACAGATAAGTAGGTCTTCAAAGTGGAGACAAAAAGGACCACTTGATATCTAAAATCATCTTGTTGCTCCTGAGTTTTTCTGTGCCAAGATATTTGCAGAATATCGGGCATCAAGAGCTTGCCCAGAACAGATTCTACAATGTTTTCGATAATGTCATTAAAACAAAGACTTCCTGTGTCTGTATTTTCTCTGTTGTTCAGAGAAGATAATTTACAGCACTATTGCTGCTCAGAGAAGATAATTCATAGTGCTATCACTTAGGAATCTACAGCAACTGTAGTTGAGGATCTACTAAAAACATGCCACAAAGTTTCACAAAATGCGGAATTTTTTATGTGTGAGGATTAAAGTTTCTCTCAGTTTATTATTCCTTAATTAATACCGACTAGTATGATTTCCCTTTTAAATAAATTGCATACATGCTTTTTTGTGTGTTTGGTTTTTACAGCTGTTTGGAGGGCTAATGAATAAAATTTCCCTGCTCTGTTCTTGAAATACGAAGGACTGGAAAAAACCCCGATATATTGCTAGACTTTGAATGTGACCTGAGATGCTGGCAATTACAGTGCTTGTGAAGTAATGAGGGAAACATAAAGAAAATAACCTGAGATTTGGCTGAGATTTACAGGTTGTTGGTAAATATGTTATACAAGTTGTAATGTTGCAGTGAATCTCAGTTTTACCAAGAGGATCTTTCTATTCAGAGAAAATATTCAGAGAAATCAGCTGTAGGAGGCATGGGTATCAAGATTGAGGGGTGAAGTTAACCAAGATAAATGGAATTGAATGAAGTAAATGAAAAAACCAGTATGATTTACAAGATGTACTTTTGGTATTGCAAACTGTAGTTCTATAGAACTGCAGTTCTGTATCTTCACAGAAAAAAATGTTAGAGATCAGAGTCTTTGGGGATTGTGGAGATCATTCCTGCTGACAGCCATTTGCAGGTTTGGGATGCATTTTACCAAATTGTTCTTCTTGTGTTACCCCTTCTTTAGTTGTTCTGGTTTATCACACAGCTAAAGTTCAGGTTGTGGTTTTTTCTTCAGTCTTGCCCATTGAAGCTCCCTTCCCAAGCACTCTCAGGATCTTACAGATTTGCCTAAGCAGCACACAAACCATTCTTTGCCAGTGATAGGCAGCTTTGTTTGTCTGTGTTCTCCCTTAGAATAGAATCATAGAATCATTAATGTTGGAAAAGACCTCGAAGATAATCGACTCCAACCATTAATTCTTGAGATACTCTTGTACTTTTCTGTGTGTTTTTCATCTCTCTGCTTTTGTGGGCATATGGCTGTGTTTTTATACTCATGAAGATAGAGATCTGTGATGGCCATGACTGCACAGAACATTGAGGCTTTTTGGGAATATAATTAAGGTCATTAAGTTACTTGTATATATTTGATATTCCTGGTTGTGCTTTTGACACTATTGCTTTTCTTGGTTATAGGCTGGCCTTGCCAGACAGTTCCAGGCAGATCCTGTTCCCCAAGGCAGTGATCACGGCTGATGGGATAGCTGACCACTGGATCAATGAACAGAAATTCCCTGAGATGACATAGGGAGGGGCATCGAGGACAATGGTGCAGAAAAAGAAGATCTGCTCTCGGCTACTTGACTATCTTGTGATCATTGGAGCCAGGTAATGTGAAACAGTCTCATCAGAGCTTTTGCTTGGGCAGTAGAGTGGGGATAAATAGCCTTGTATCCACTGATGAAGCCTTGTATCCACTGATGAAGCCTTGCCTGATGCTCAGGAAGTGCTGTCTGAAATGTGTGCAGAATGTTCCCCTAAGGGGAGCACCTGCTTGAGCCAGGACACTTCTTGAAAGATACTAGTGCAGTCAAAGTTTTTTAACTTGTGGTCTTCAGACTTCTGTTCTAGGCCTGCAAAGGGTGACTAAGAAAAGCTAATTTATCTGTCACTCTCTGGTAGTCTATGTGTCTGAACTACTTTGCTTCTACTGCCAACAGGACAGAGGAATTCACAAATTAAAAACACTGAAAGCTAAATGCAAGTAAAATACTAGTTTTCTACTACTTTTATTACTAGTAATAAATAGTAGTAATAGTAGTAGAATAATACTACTTTTCTACCTTCTGAAATGTAGTCTGTAAACTCAGTTTAAAAAAAATCTGGTACTTGCTTTACTTGGCTGTTTCTCCCTCTAATACTTATTTATCCTCATAGGAATGACATGAATGCTTTCTGGTTTTAAAGTCTTATTAATAAATAAAATGTTATGCATATTTATTTAAAGCACTTATGAAATGTAGGGTTAATGTGTTCTGTTTGTCAAACATATAGGTGCTCAGTAAATGTTATTTTTTCCTTATTCAAAGTTTATGCAGCAGCTTTCTGCAAATTCTACATAGTGGGTATATCCCAAAGTCTATTTTGCTTTCATTTCTAAATATCAGTGGTTCATGTGCATCAGCCTGTTGCTGTACCTCTTGCTTTCTTTTCAGAATACTTGGAATGCAGTATTTCAATAGGTTAAGTGGAGGAAATTACATAATCCTGACTAGTAGTTATTTTATTATTGCATTTTATGGACAGAACACTGTAATAGTTTAATACTTCTTACTGTCTCTAGAAAAACAACCAAATTTTCTATGTGTGTGTCACCAGCTAGGAAAAGGAGGAAGAAATGTTAGCTGCCTCCTCCAGTGAAGCTTAGAGTTTCTGATGTTCTCACATAGAAATTTGCTACTATCACTTCTGGACTCCTACAGTTCTCTTGCTTTTTGCCAGCCCATGCTAGTTAGACTGCTGCTGCTCAGAGGTGTGCTGTCTCACTTGGCACCTCAGCAAATGCCTATGGGAGAGATGGAGCTGACTGAAGTAGCTTCTGCTACAAAGCCCTTAGGAGCTCCATGTGGCCTTTACTGTTACATCTTGTTATCCACTATGCACAAATAGCAATGCTTTTTGGAACTACTCCCTTTCATTAGGTTCAAATTTTCTCAGTGTCTGAGAAAACTCTGTCCTTATAGCTAATATTACTACAAAGGCATGAAGTAGTGATACATGCACTGGTACTTTGTTGGTGTCACTTTTTGGACCATTTGCTGCCAAATAGACTCTCTAAATAGTACCAGCATTATTTGACATTTGTTTTTTTGCAGATTAGTTGTATCCATTATCATAAAAAAGCATTTTAGTGTTTCTTTTATTTTCATACAGTATTTCAGTATCTAACTGTACAGGCAGTATGAATCTTGTTACCAGTTTTATTATGAAAGCATTTTTACTTGTTTTAAATAAAATATTAGTTTGGAAGAATTAGTCAGCAGAGGTATTTACACCAGTGATTTTCTTTTGTAAGTTATGAACATTCTATTACTACTTGTTTGGGTTTTTTCACATCTCTTATATGAGAAAAGCAAGTGTCATTTGTATTTTGAAATAGGCAAAAGCTTAATATCTTAAAAGAACCTGTTCTTCTAGTGGAAAATTAGGAAACAACAGTATTGCCTTTCTGTCTTTGTGTTTCAGTAGTGATTAGTGGTATAAAGATGAGTGAGTCAGTGGTAAATAGCTCTGCAAGTTACCACACAGTTTTCGTATAAGTTACACTTTAAATCCCAATCTGAAAATCAAACACATGTATAGCTGGGGTTGCTGGAACTTTTTAATGAAAATGTTTTTAGGGTGAGGTCCATATCACTCCACTATTCGTCTGAGTTCTTTCCTTGTTAATTCTTGCTTTCCCAGTTAGGAACTGATATTGGATTTTTTAATTTAATTTTTCAGCTTGTTCATAAATGGCTGAAATAAAGGAGCTTTTCTTCTGACTGTGTATTTGGAGAGGGACAATGTATTTCCTACCAAAGTGTTGCCCAGAGACCTGTGTAGTTAAATTAATTTTGAAAGTCAGAGTCAGAGCAGCATGACAATAGAGTGTTCCCCTGGGAACAACCTATTCCTGGAAAGCCTTTTCTTGATCAGATTTGAACAGGCTCCTTGCTAATGATGGGAGAGACTTAGACTTCTTTACTTAACCTTTCTGCCTTGTGCTACTGAGTGAGCTTTGTGGTAGTGCCCGAGAGCTGCACTTTGACTGGACAGTAAAAAGTGGAAGCAAAGATGAAGCCGAGTCCACAAGCTCCTGACACATTAGTAGGAAGTCCCCCAAAATATTTATTATTAGTCAGCTGTGCATGGGATTCTTTGTTTGCTTCTCCTGTAGGCACCCCAGCAGCGATAGCGTCGCTCAGACTCCCGAGCTGCTGCGCCGGTACCCTCTGGAGGACCACGCCGACTTTCCTCTGCCGCCCGACGTCGTGTTCTTCTGCCAGCCCGAAGGATGCCTGAGCGTGCGGCAGAAGCGCATGAGCTTCCGCGATGACACTTCCTTCGTCTTCACGCTCACGGACAAGGACACGGGCGTCACGCGCTATGGCATCTGCGTCAACTTCTACCGCTCCTTCCAGAAGCGAGTGCCCAAGGAGAAGGGGGAAGGCGCGGGGGGACATCGAGCTCGGGAGGGACAGAAGATCCCTAAATCTGGGGATGCGTCAGCAGCCCAGGAGGAAGTGGGCACCGAGAGTTCAGAGAGCGGCTCTTCCCTGCAGGCTCCCAGCGCGGAGTCTACGCCGGACGTGAATCGGTCCCCGCGCAGCAAGCGCCTGGCCAAAGGCAGCCATCGCTCGCGCAACAGCACTCTGACTTCTCTGTGCATCCTTAGTCATTATCCCTTCTTCTCCACCTTCCGTGAGTGTCTGTACACCCTCAAGCGACTTGTGGACTGCTGTAGTGAGAGACTGTTGGGCAAGAAGCTGGGGATTCCTCGTGGGGTGCAGAGGTACGTTGAGAGGGAAGAACTTTTTCATCCTATTTGTGTTCGGTGCTGCAATTTATCTGCACGGCAAATCGTGGCTGCAGATGTGGTTGCAGAAGCAGCCAAGCACCAAGAGTTGGCCTTTTTCACTGTTTTAACCCAGGTTCACAGTAGGAAAAGGAAATAATGATTTCTTTAAAACTTTTCTCTCTGATTCTGTAATCTGGTGTGATTTTCATTTTTAATGCACCTAAGGAGGCTCTGCCCTTCTGAGGGCAGAAACTGAGTGTTGATGCTGTTACTGTTGCTTTGGCATTTAAGCTCTGTGGCAGTGTATGTCAGGACTGATTGTCTGGGAAATTAGAAGCAGCCAAGAAATAACAGAATTTCCACTTGGGGCAGGAGGGAAATGATGAAAATGTGCTTAACAAGCTTATGAAACAATCTGAACTTCAGCGTGGGAGAGAAAAGACGGGAGAAGTAGGATCAGCTGAAATAGGTCAAAGTACAATATTTGAGGCAGAGAGGGAGGAGAGGTAGAAAACAAAGTAGTTGTCTAGGAAACATATGGGAATGGTTGTTGGTAACAGCAAATTGACAGGAATTTAGTGTGTGTTTAATGTAATGTAGTAATCTTAATGCATCTGCTGTTTTAGTTTTGGGTATGTAACAGAAGCAGTTGCACTGTGGGGTGTGGAAGGAACAATGTTTTTATGTATTTCAGTCAAGGATGTGTATCTGTGCTGCTGTGCCTGACACCTTCATTCCAGTATGGTATTTTCCTTTCCAATATGCTAACTAAATAGAAATGTATGAAATGAATCTCTGGAGAAGCAGGGGATTATCTCAACAGTTTCAGGAACAGGGCTGTGAGATAGTACATAATGTGATTTAAGTAGCTTGTTACACTCCAAATGAAACTTGTCAAAAGCAAAAAATGACAGGATTATTATAATTTTTATCTTTATAAGCTCTTTCCATTTTGCAGGAAATGGAAAATGTGTCCTATTCATAGAATAGTGGCCCACTTCTTGGGCTACTTCCCTGGAATAGTTCTAGGAGAGTGTTCTGGGCTAGTATGGCTGATTCCTGCATTAGCAGATTTATCACTTGAATCCACTGATGGAGAATAAATGATATTGTCAGAGCAAAACTTCTCTCCCCAGTGGAAGTATGTGTTAAGGAATGTTATTTTGTCACTTATTTTAGCCTGATAATTATTGAGGAAAAAACACCCCACTGAATTTCATGATTTTCCTCAATTTGGTGTTTGAATGACATGTGGTGTTTGAAAAATTTGCTCTTATTGGACATAATTCTTAAAGAAAATAATTGAGTGATGGATGAGGATGGCAAGAGAAGGAATACTGAGCATATGTCTCTGGGAAGAGTAAAGCAGCAGGTTTGAATTACTATGTGGTTTTCTAGTGGTGGCCTAGAAAAGTAGAATAATTTTGAAGTGATGGCAGAATAAAGGTGAAACTGTATCCTTAAAGCTGGCAAAAGCTGGAGCACACCTCTTAGCAGCCTAAGGTCTTGTGCATGATAAGCAGCTGAAGGTAGAGTTGGAGGATGAGAAGCATCATGGTTCCTGAGAGGTGTATCATGTACTCAGCATAATCTCAAATTGCCCTTATTTTGAGCCATCCAAATTTCTCTAATTATTCTGTCTTTGTGAAGCCTCCAGTGTCATAATCTTTTTTCCTTTTAGTTTTTTTTATTTTTTTTTAAAGTTGTGAACTGTAAGATAGAACCTCTAATTTGAACCCACAGCTTTCTAAGGGATCTGTTACAGTGACTCAAGATATTTATCAGGCGCAAGTTATTTGGAGAATGAAAACAGAAGGTTTGCAGCCCTCACTGTGCTACAGGATAAAAGGCTGAAGTGGACAAGACTCTGTGCTTCCCTTGTCAGACCCAGTTTTGAGTTTTGAAGCTCTGAAGGCCCTGACCAATGCTGTCCATGCTTTTTGGCCAGCCCATCTGTGAGTGACAGGTTTGCAGATTGCCAGCTTAGGGTGTGGAAAACTTGCTGCTTATTTTGCTAAGTTATCTAAATGTTTTCTACACAGCTTTCAGAGGTTTTGCTGAAATAGATCCATTTTTCCCATGGGTTATTCAGCTCTTAAGAACGATACAGTGCAATTTATGATGGAATGACAAAGGGTATTTTAGCCTGCCAAAACACCTGGGAGATCTTGGATTATCTCAGGTTTAATTCCTGTTCTTGTAAAGGTTTGTAGACTGCTAGAAGCAGAGTCCTACAGTGCTATAATTCTGGATGAGATAGGACACTATCCTATGTGCTTGCTGAATTTCACCTGTGAAGGTGCTGAGAGTTCTTCAGAGGTCTGGACCTCACTGAATCCTTTAGATGTGTGAATGAAGTCTCAAGTGACATACTTGTGTTGATTCCTGCCACAGAAAGATTTATTCTTCCTCACATTGTGGGTTGTGTCAGTAAGCTTAAGTGTTGGTCTTCCATTCTTTTGTGTGATCAAACGTTTGTTAGTTGCCTCTTTCAATCTTTGGCGGTTCTACCCTTTCTCTGGAGGAGCCTTGCTGTCAGTGAAGTTCTTGGAGTATTAACTTGGCGTTCTCCCTGTCCAGGGATACAATGTGGCGGATTTTCACAGGCTCCCTGCTGGTGGAAGAAAAGTCCAGCGCCTTGCTTCACGACCTGCGGGAGATCGAGGCGTGGATATACCGCCTGCTCCGCTCGCCCATGCCTGTGGCGGGCCAGAAGCGGGTGGATGTGGAAGTCTTGCCACACGAGCTGCAGCCAGCTTTGACCTTTGCTCTTCCTGACCCATCTCGCTTCACTTTGGTGGATTTCCCGTTACATCTGCCTTTGGAGTTATTGGGAGTGGATGCTTGCCTGCAGGTGCTGACCTGCATCCTTCTGGAGCATAAGGTAAGAATCAATCAAAGGATCAATCAAAGTTGATCTTTGGTAAGTATGAAGGAAGTTCTGCCCTCTTCAAAACCAGGGTAGGCTGGATGTGTAGAACAGCTGTCTTCCTGCACTGCCTGGCATGAATTTTGTCTGCGGAGGATGAGGGGAAGAAATAGCTCCTTCTGAGGTTCCTGTTTTGAAAAGTTCTATTCTCACTCAAAAAACCACCTGAAGCTTGTTTTCAGACACATTAATGGAGGATTACCCAGTTCACAGCCATCAAATTTATGTCTGCAGAGATCACAAAATCTGTGATATTTGTATACACCTGAGGGGAGTATTAGAAGTGAATGGTTGCTGCAGTGCTAATGGGAGTTTCTTTGGTTGCAGGTTGTATTGCAGTCCCGAGATTACAATGCACTTTCAATGTCTGTGATGGCCTTTGTGGCCATGATCTACCCATTAGAGTACATGTTCCCAGTGATCCCTCTGCTTCCCACCTGCATGGCCTCTGCAGAACAGGTACATATTTTTCCTTTATTGGTCTTTCACAAAAGATGTTTCTGTGCTGTCTAATACTCAGATAGTTGTAGTCCTTATTTCATTCACCATCTTCTCAGAAATTGTATCAAAGTCTGCCTTGCAAGAACATTGCTTCAGTGTGGCTATTCAAACCATAGGTAACACCACTTATTTAGGATATCTTCAGAGCATGCTCAGTGAATAGAATGATTCACAAACAATGGACTGAACGACCATAGATCTACAATATTGTGTTGATATTTGCCACACGCCCCCTGCTCTAAACTAGATATTAAAGTTTGTTGAGGAGGGTCCAGAGTAATATTTAAGAATGCTTGAGGGCTCTTTGATTCAGAGTTCAGAAACTATTGCCTGCAGTCTCAGAAATAGGAAGTGTTCTGTTACTTCAGCTGGGAGCCTGGGTTTTGCCAATAGTCAGCTCTTTGAAGGAGCTCATTATTTTGCTTGGAAAGATAGAATTCAGGCCATCTTACTACTTCAGTGCTATCCTGCAACTGAGGTACAGGTTTGTTCATGTACCATCCCTTGGAGGTGACCAGCAGTTCTAGATTAAAATAATAAATCAGCCTTCCAAGCCACTGGTCTCAAGCTGCTACATGCCTAGTTGATTTAAACCTTTTTCCTCTGCTGATTCTCTTGTCAGAAGCAACTTGAATTTCCCCATAGGTTTTCCAAATACATCTGAAAAAATGTGTCTCTCTTGTATTTCTTAGAGATGTTATTTTGAAACCAAATTACTGCTACAAGCATAAGGGTAAAGTCCTCTTTTCAATGGCCCAGACTCAGTTTGAGCTGAGAATGTATTTATCCATGGCTTTCTGCTTTTCAGTTTAGACTCTTACTCTGAACATTGTTTTTGACCATGATATACATGGCAAGCTGTTTCCAAAGAGCCATGTAGTCATATAAATTATGTCCTGGGTGGGAGTGGGATGTGGAACATGGGAGGTGGAAATGTATTTTCTCCTAGATGAAAATTGAGGCTTTCTGAGCAGGAGCTTTCAGTCATCTTTTTTTTTTCCTTTTCTCTCTCTATTTTTTTCCTTTTTTTTATGCTTCTATTGCATGGTATTAATTCCTTATTTATCAATGCCTTTTATGTTGTCTACTCTGCCATAGTCATACTGTAGTCAATAAAGAAATATTTGGGAAGAACATTGTGATATCAAATGCAGATCTTGTCCTTAGTAAAGTCTGTCTCTCTCTCAGTTGCTTCTAGCCCCTACACCTTATATCATTGGTGTTCCAGCAAGTTTCTTCCTTTACAAACTGGATTTTAAAATGCCTGATGATGTATGGCTTATTGACTTGGATACCAATAGGGTAAGTGGCACCCATAATGGCTTTGTTTCCAGGGAACTGTGTATTGTCATCAGTGTACCCACTGAGAATTTAGTAATGCCTGGCTTCAGTCTACCTTTGCTACTCCCATATTAAACTTTAGGATTCCATTCTTTGTTGTGTCTCAAGGTTCCATGTCTTTTGCATTAGGCATCCTTTTTCAGTTAATTGATCTGGCTATATCATTAGAAGGTAAATCTTCAAGCAAATGATAGAACTTTCTTCTTGACTAATTGTCAGAGTGTGTCTTAGAGCCCTACCTAAGAAACCCAGTCTGTTAAGAGCCTTCCCACAGCCTTGATTGTCATGACTCAAGTGGGGCTATGTATCTCACTTTCTACAAGGGTATGAGCAAGGCTAATTCAAGGAAAATGTGTATAACATCATCTTCTTGGTGGAAAGCGTGGGTTGATTCAAACTTCTTATTTTTGTGGTGAATGATAAGGTAATTCCACTGTTTATTATATTGTAAACAATAATAACTGTAAAGGAGTGAAAAGTAGATGTCTGTGTCTGAGACCATAGGGGGTTTTTTATTCTTTTTTTACTTGCATTATTTATTCCTTGGTGTCTGGAGTAATGGAGATTCAGGGGATTCTATTTTGGAAATTACTACAGCTGGGGAATTTTTAGTCTGTTGCTGTGCTTAATTTCAGGTGATTGTTCCCACAAATGCAGAATCTTTGCCAGCACTGCCAGAACCAGAAGCTTCAGAGTTGAAGAAGCATCTGAAACAGGTAATATGCACTTTGGGAAAAGGACTCAGATTAGAGAACATAGCATATGTAGTGTTGCCCAGCTCTTCTGCTATAGTGGATAAGAATGCAAGTCAGTGAATGTAAAGCTGAAATGCCCTGTACACAACAGATGGTTTCTGATTTTTACTGTTGTTTGGGGATCACTTGTTTCCAGTTGATACAGAAAGTTCCAGATTCTTCCTTTACCTTTGCCATGTGGGCTTTAAACTCTGACTAGATCCATCAAGCTATGATCATCTTTGTTTCCCCTCCATTCACAGATCTGTGTGTGAGGTGTCAGTCTCTCCTCTCAGGTCCTGCTAAGCCATTAATCAGCTTGGGTCATCCTGGCTGATCGTGTCAAGCAGGTTTTATCTCTTTATTTCTGTTTTCCTTATGCACGCTGCATGCAGTATCTCAAGGTAAAGTGTGTTACTTATGTGATGAGGTTTGCTCTTTCTCTTTCCTCATAGACCAGGAGAGCAAAGTGTGTAACCTCTGTGATAGCCCAGTACCTGCTGTCAGCACAGATGGAAGTGATGCGTTGCCTGGAGTTTTGCTAGATCAGCCTTCCCCCCACTGCTGCCTCACCCCCTTGCAATTTCAGGCACTATTTAGCAAAACTTTCTCACTAGTGCAAAGGAAAACTCAAGTATCAGTAGAACAAATTGCAATTTTTTGGAAGGCATGTTTAAAGTTCTCAGTGTGTTTACCCAAATTCAGGTTACGTCCCCTGTGTATTCCTATGGGCATTGTCATTAAGGGTTTGCCATTGGCAAAAAAAGGAGTGCTGCTGGTACAAAGTAGACAAGACTAAATTGTGGCCCATGTTACTAAGGTTAACATTTCTGTGCACCTTTGGGTCTTAGAGTCAATAAATGAGGTTCAGGATATCTGCTTTTAAACTGTAGTAGAAAGTTCTTAGCTGCATCAATAAAGACAGCAGGCTTGCCCGTTTCCAAAACGGCCAGATATGAATGTTTGGGGGTGGGGCAGTTATACCTCTTTCCTAAGATGTGTCTATTTTGTGATCCCTTTTGTTTTCCTCTCATTTGTGGTATTTGGTAGTAATAGATATTTTTTTTCCTTCCATCTGTTTCTCTGTGGTCATGTGTTCGTCTTGGCTCTGATGGGCTGCTGTGGTGTTATCATATGATCTTCCATCTTGCCTCCAGTGTCTGGTTAGCATGACTGCAATCACTCAGAAACAGCTGCTCACTCCTGACAACAAGGTTCTTTATTTTATTCTTTTCCCCTCAATTTTCCATTTTACCCTTTTCCTTTGGAGCTTTTTTTTTTGTTTGTTTCTTCGTTTTGGTTTTATGTATTTATTTATTTTTTAAATGAAAAGATGAAGCCTCAGTGGGCAAATGGGAAAAATAAGGAAGATTTAGGATAGGTGTGAGTGTCCAGGACTGATTTACCACTTGTGCTGCTCCAGAACATATCCTTGAAGACTTTATGAGGCTTGAAGGAGTTAGCTTTATGGACAGATGAAGACTTCATTCAGATGGAAAGTGGAGATTTTCGGGGATACAGACATGTTTGTGTAAAGTTGTCTCTGCATTTTCCTGAGGTATCAAATTACTGGTTGAATAGCCACCTCTAAAGGCACGTTTCAGGCCTCTAGTTCCCAAGATGTATTCAAATTACACATGGAAATAACTCTACCACAAGTAGAGTTATGCAGTGCTGTACTACTAGTGGTCCACTTAGGACTTTCTGTTTTCATGTCATGAATGATCTAGCAAAGTGATTTCTGTGCTACTCCTTAACTGGCTCCAGGACTGTTTCAGCATTGAGGAGATCATTTTGACAATCAACATAAAGGAAGGCCTGGAGATATTTGTTGACTCAGCGTGGAGGTGGTTTAAGACAAATTAATGGAGCATGTATAATTGTTGCAATTGCCTAGAGGGCAGGGTAGCTCTGATCTTTTGTTCCTTAAATAACTGTTCTTGCTGAATGTGTGCATAATGTCCTTCAATAGGCCCTGGCCAGCATGAGCCTGAATACTCAGCCCATTCTTAATCTAGAGAAGTTTCATGAGGGGCAGGAGGTGCCTCTGCTGCTGGGAAGACCACAGAATGATTTGCAGTCTACTCCCTCCACAGAATTCAACCCTTTGATCTATGGAAATGATGTGGACTCTGTTGATGTGGCTACCAGGTGAGGCTTAACAGGAAGGTAGCATTGGGTCTTCATAAAAGTTTGCACTTGAGGGCAGCACAAACACTTCCATGGGTGAAACAGCATCTGTCAGGTATTATTGTAGATTTTCCTTGACATCATGTGGGGAAAAAGAACAGTAATTACAGTGTTTATCTCATATCTATTGCCTGCATGAACATAAATGTGTATCTTGAGGGGGATTTTGCATTTTCCTATAGATCATCCACTTTACCTGGATTTGTCAGTCTGATACTGTATCCTCAGCTTAAATCACAAGCCTTGAACTACAGAAAAAGAAAGCTGTGGACTTAGTTGTTACCTCAGCTAATAGATATGAGAATGATACCCTTCACTGAGTGGATGTTTGTGTTAAGATGGTGAATTAGAACAAAGTGATTTCTTTGGTCTTGGTTTGTTTGGATTTTTCTTTTATTTTTTTTTCAAGACAGCCGTTTTCTAAGAAGAATTACATTACTGTTCTTCAAAGGCTTAAAACATTGTCTGTGGCATACCTTTTAAGGGTTCTCTTTCTTCTTTTTTGTTATGCTCTGTGTTTTCATCTAATACATTGTTCTCTGTTTCTTTTTAGGGTAGCTATGGTGAGATTCTTCAACTCACCGAATGTTTTGCAAGGTTTCCAAATGCATACTCGCACTCTTCGGCTCTTCCCACGGCCAGTGGTGGCCTTCCAGGCAAATTCTTTTCTCGCCTCTAGGCCAAAGCAAACACCTTTTGCAGATAAACTTTCCAGAACACAGGCAGTAGAATACTTTGGAGAATGGTCACTCAATCCTACTAATTATGCTTTCCAAAGAATTCATAACAGTAAGTGTTGGTCTTGCCTTTCCTGCACTTGGATGTAATGCAGGAACTTAAAAACCAGACATTCTGGGGAAGAATTTAATTTTATACAGTATTATTCCTGCTGGAGAGGAAAATCCAGTTCAAGGAACATATTTCTCTTTTTATGTATGGCCTTGTGTTTCTTCAAAGTTAGCCCTGCTATTGGCCAGTTGCTCCTCCAATTAATTTTATCTCTTGTTTTGTTTGATTATGAAGGAGAAGTCTTGTAGGTTTTGTAGAGACTGTCCCTTTGTGCAAGATTCAGCAGAGGGTGGTGTCACTGTGAATGAAGCCTTTGACACCAGTAAATGAGTTTGGTTAACTCTCTCCTTGGTTTTTTGTGCAGACATGTTTGACCCAGCCCTAATTGGTGACAAACCCAAGTGGTATGCTCACCAGCTGCAGCCCATCCACTATCGAGTCTATGACAGCAATTCACAGCTGGCTGAAGCCCTGAATGTCCCAGCAGAGAAGGAGACAGATTCTGAACCAACTGATGACAGGTTAGTGGGGAACATGCCTGTAGTCACATGAGAGTTATTTCAGATTGCTGGACCTCTCCTACTTCTCCTGTAGCCTGCCAGGTTTGCTATTTCATTTCTTATCTGGGTAGAACCGAAGAACTGACACTGAAGTAAATTTTCTCACTGCTCTGTTATCATAGCAAACCTCTTAACCCTTTGCTAGTGTGTTCATTTAATGTGATTCTCCATACTTATTTTCCTGTTTTCTTTTGCCACCTGTATGCCACTTGACATTTGTCATTTCCTCACACCCTAATTCTTTCTCTGGTTATTTCTGTTGCATTACAAATATTCCCACCCATCCTACCACTCTTTCAAATCTCTGTTTCTGATCCATAGTTGATAGTACTTGATAGTACTACCCACTGTCTGTGACCACCTTGTGTGTTCAGTAAAATGATAGGAACCTTTATATAGTAGGTTTTGGCCATATTTCTTTGAGATTTGTGTCCATTTTTATTCCCTTTCATTTCTTGGTGGTTTGTGAGATCTTTCAGGCTTGGACTTGCATGTATGTTGCATTCTATGCAGCAGTGGTGGTCCTAACAGAATGGGATTTATCACTAGTGTAAAAAGGAAATGCTTTTTCTTGTGATTCTCAGTTCTCTTGAAGTTGTCCTACATAACCTCTTACGTGTTTTGTGAATTAATACACTGTTCTCTACTCACTTATGTTTGGCCTCATTAACTTTGCTGAGAGACTTTAAATGTCTTCCCATAACTCTTCACATACCTGAAAGTTATGTTTTTGCTCTGATCTTTCATGAAGCTGGCTTGTGAAATTTGTTTATAGTTACTATAATATGAGATTTTTAGGAGGTCCATGAAATCAGTGCTGATTCACATCTTTAAAGCATCAGGGCCTGCTGTTGCTTTGATGCTGCCACTCATCTCTCTCTCTCACCTGTTGTGGCAGTGGCAGTGACAGTGTCGACTATGATGATTCAAGTTCCTCCTACTCCTCCCTTGGTGACTTTGTCAGTGAGATGATGAAATGTGACATTAATGGTGATACCCCAAGTGAGTAACTTTTGCCTTTACTTTCACAAGGTCCACATAGGTTCCTTTTCCCAATTCATCTGAAGCACTTTGGGAAAAAGGCCTCCCTTAAGTCCCTGAATCAGAACAAAGTATTGTTCCTTTGTGGTCTTGCTCTGAGGTAAAAGTGTGTGGGTAGAGGGAAAAAGGACATTTCTCATGCTTATGAACAACTTCCTCCAAAGGACACTGTGAAGAGAAAGAACAGAAATAGGTGCTGCTGAACAAAACTGGTTCACTAAATCTGGAAACAACCTGCTGCTGGTAAATACTGTGCAATATGGACAGCAGAGCATGAGCTTTCTCCTGCCCCTGCATATTGGTTCTCAGTGGTAGCTTTAAGTATCACTCTGTCCTAGTGAGGACAGGAAAATGCTTTCTCTGTGGCTTGCATGGAAGCTGCATAAACACTCACTTTGTTCAGTAAACTAAATCTAGGAGTCCCAAAACATTTCCCTTGTCCCAAGGACGAGAGGTAATAATCATAAGCTGCAACAAAAGAAACTCTCCTTGGACATAAGGAAAAAAAACTTCATGGTTATTGTAGTTAAACAAGTTTCCAGGATCACTGTAGAATGTCAGGTCTTGAAAACTTTTAGAACTCAGTGGGACAAAGCCCCGAGTAACCTGTTTTAATTTTGAAGTTACTCCTTCTTTGAGGAGAGAATTGGAATGGAGAATGGATGACCTTCAAAAGCCCTTTACAACATAAATTTTTATGCAAGTTTATTCTGTTGAGCAGTCTTCTTCTAGGGATATTTAGTTAGATGGGCAAAAGTCTGAGGAAGACAGTATTATTTAATGAAAAATGATATGTTTGCAGATGTTGACCCCCTCACTCATGCAGCCCTTGGTGATGCTAGTGAAGTGGAATTCGATGATTTTCAAGAATATTCAGGGGATCCCGAAGAACAGCCCATGGACAGTGAGAACTCCCAAGAGAATAACCAGCCTCGTTCAAGTTCCAGCACTACAGCCAGTAGCAGCCCCAGCACTGTCATCCATGGAGTGAATCATGTGTGTACTGAGATGAGTTCAGCCTCAAGATCAGCGTATTAGGATATAAAGAATGGGAGGATGCACGTGGTTCTTTCTGAGAAGGGCAAAAGCTAATAGGACTGTGACACCATGCACAGATTAAATTGCATGCTCACCCTGGACTTTCCGAGCAAGGTGGAGTTTGCTGGTACCCTCTTATGCTGGGATAGACCATTTCTGTACAAAAAGTTCCAGTGCATTGAAAAATGCAGCATTAGCAGAGAGAAATGGTCCAGGTTGGGACTGCAGGAATTGCTTTTAGAGAGTCTGGGAAGACCTGATGTCTTTAGAGGAACAGGGAGTGGGGTGGTGAAACTCATGAATTTGTGGTCTTTTAAGAAGAGTGGGAACATGGTAATGGGAAGCCATTATCCTGAGCTAGCACTTATTAGTCAGAGCTGTTTTAAAGGGGAGTAAGTCCCTAGAACAATGCACAAATACTGCAGTGTATATAAAATCCTAGCTTAGAGACACAGATAGTGGGGAAGTGGGGGGTGCCCTGTAGCAAGCAGCAAGGTCTGTGCAGATTTCCCAGTTTGAAATAATTGTTCTTGTCCTGCCCTTCAGTTGTATGTAACGCAAATTAGCGAACAGATCAATGATTTGACTGGTCCACAGGAGGCAGCAGACTCAGCAGAAATAGAAGAGAAGTTGGCTGCTGGATTTTCAAACCATCTCTCTTCCCTGCCGCTGCAACCAAGCTTTCCCAAGATAAGCTTGGACCGTCGCGAGAGTGACATCGCAGCTGGCAGCATGAGCTCCTCAGAAGGGGTGGTGAGGAAGCGAGAGTATGACAATCCATACTTTGAACCACAGTATGGTTTTCCTACTGAGGATGAAGATGATGAGCAGGAAGAGAGCTACACCCCAAGATTTAACCAGAATCTGAATGGAAGCAGGCGAGTCCTCCATGTCTCCTGCCGTTTTGGGGTTTCTGTCTGTTTTGTGTAGTTTAACATTCATGCACTCAAATGTCTTTGGCACCTGAGATGTATTGTTGATCACTTTCATTTAATATTGAAATGCTGTCAATCCTGGTTTGAATAAAAGCACTTGATTAGTCCCTCAGTTCCTTACTTTTATGTAAGCAGTAGCAGCTATGAGAATTACCAATTCTTTCTAGAACATTCTGGTATATCACGTACTGACTTCTGGACACTGCTTTGCTAAATCTTTGTCTTTTGTGGGAAAGATACTACAGTGATTGGTGGCAATGGGTTTTCTTGTTACTCCTTTCAAACCAGAACCCCTTCACCCACAAGTCCACCAATGCCCTTTGGCAGACAGGTAGACAAGTTTTCAGCATGCCCGGAAAGTCTGTAAAAGCCTGAATGTAAAGATACTTCAGTTCTCTCTTTTTTTCTTTTCCTTATTTGTTTGGTTTTTTTTTTCTTTCCCAAAAGGTAGTGTGGTGAAAACTGATGGGAATGAGATCAACAACAGTCTCCCATAACCATACAATGTTTTGATTTGGGGTGGGAAGGGGGAATGCTAATAACAGTTGTACTTAATTTCTTTAAAGGTCTCAGAAGTTACTCCGGCCAAACAGTTTAAAACTGGCCAGTGATTCTGATGCAGATTCAGATTCCAGGGCCAGCTCCCCAAACTCTACTGTCTCCAACAACAGCAGTGAAGGTTTTGGGGGCATCATGTCTTTTGCAAGTATGTACAATGCATTCATTAAGCTAGTTTTATTTATTATATCAGAGTTTACAGAGAGATGGAATAGAGGGGTGGCTAGTCAAGAGAATCAGTGAGTTGTCAAATTGTTACCAGCTCTCCAGTAGTCACGCTGGCTTACTGACAACTGCTGGCAGCTACTGCTTTATATATTCTTCAGTGAGAAGGACTTTGGTTTTGTGGTTAGCCCCTTTAGTTGTATGGAAATTTATGGATTAGAAATTCCTTCAGTTTTGTTTAAACACAGCATTGTGCAATTTTATGAAATTGATAAAAAAAATCTTACAGTAGTATGCCTTCCATGCTGCCATGTTGTGTGTTTAGGTGCCAAATTCAATTCCTTGACTGCCTACTTTCAATTATATTTTAATAAAAAAAGTCATAGTTGTGGAACACTAATCTAGAATTTCTTAATGAGTGTCAGAAGACATGACTAGTTGAGTCTTGCACTACAGTGAAAAGCAGTGAAAGAAGTTTGTAGCACTGAGGAGAATATATTATATATTTCTGGTAAAATGACTTAGTAGAATAAGGCTACAAAAAACAAAGAAACAAAGCAAATTGAAATAATATGCTGGCATTTTAAATTAATAACTTGAAGTGTTAATTAGCTCCTTTATCTAAATGTGATGCTTTCAGGCTGTCTACAGGCTTAAACAGATGATGATGCATTATTGTGTCCTTAAGATTTGCCTATACCAGGAAGAATGTGTATTTTTCCTTATAAATGAAAAGCCTCTATTTCAAAGCATGGTTCCATGGCAGATTTATAGTGTTTCACAAGACACAGTGCACAGTCCTCACTTCAGAGTTACATGTTTTGGAGATCTTCTGTCATCCTGTTTTCTCATATGGCCCAGCCATTCATTTGCTCCCAGAAAGAGGATCAAACTAGAAGGTAGAGCTAAGGTGGTGTGATTGAAGTGCAGGAAGGCAGGGGGATTTTGTTGTTACATTTCAGACTTGAAAATCCAACATCAGTTATTGTGACATGAATACTAAGACTTATGGTTTTGTACTGTTCAGAATAATCTGATTACAGATTGATTGCAGTGTAAACGAGGTCATGCTATGGTTGTGAGATTTTTGGGTAATAAAGAAGAACTTAGTCGTTAGGATCTGAAATAAGATGGTGAATTACAGGATGTTTGGCTGTGTGCAGTGAGCAGTAGGCATTCAATTGTTTTTGTCTTTTGTCATAGGCAGCCTATACAGAAACCACAGCACAAGTTTCAGTCTGTCCAACTTAGCCCTACCAACCAAAGTTGGGAGAGACAAGAATACTCCCTTTCCCAGCCTAAAAGGTAACCATTGTTCCCTTTGTCTTCTACAGCCTTTTCAGTTCTTGTGACTTGGCAATCTGAGGTCTTACCCCTAACAGGAATCCTGGGACTGATACCTTTTGGTCGTTTGGGTAGTACCTGTGTTAAGGAGCAAGACAGTAAATTGTCATGATATTTCCCAGTCAGTCTTCTTCCCAACAACTGGACCATGTTGGGATGGGAGAGTATCTGGTCTGGGCTGAGTTAACAGATAACAAAACAAACCCAACATGCATAGTGTGTTTTGTTTTGTTTTATTCTTAAGTACTTAGTATAAAGAATAGGAACCAAGAGGTAGGTCCTACTTTTGTACTGCCACTATCTTCATGCTTAGCCATAGGTAATTTATTAGAGTGATGATGCTGCATTTGTAAATGGGAGTAATGCCAACCCCCCATGGAGACTGCAGCTTATGTGAGTTTCAAAAGTGTTTATCATCTTTTCAGATTGCTAAATAGAAAATCAAATTAAAACCACACTGCAGTTCTCTGAGAGTGAAGATCAGCATATGTGCACAGTCTTTTCACTGGAACATCTCCTGTTTGCCTGCAGTATTGTTAGATAACATATCTGAATGGGCACTGGAGAAGTAACCCTCCCACCACAGGTGTTAGACAGCCTGGTCATCCTTGTACCAGGTGTAATACCGCAGGGGTGCCTCAGCTTGTGCTGGTGTCATAGTGCTGAGACCTTTTCAGATGCTATATTGAGGAGAGGTTTTATTTTGCCTTTTGAGTTATTCTATCTGATTAGAACTTACTGCTTTTGTTTTAATGTGTTGATTTTTTTTTCATTTATTTTTTCCTCCTCATCACTTTTATCGGTAAAGATTACTTTAATCTGGAATTGGGAAGGGATGTGGATGAAGGTTGGTATGATGTTTTGCTGACCTTTGACCTTGTGGAAACAAAGACCAAAAGCTGGATTTTATGTTTCAGCTTTGGACTTTGTTTTTGAGACAAGTAATTATTCCCTGTGTGTAAAATGAGGAGTAACAGGACTGGTAGGGTGAAAACACTAGCAGAGACTCTGCACAGCTGTTTTTGACAACCTTTTACCAGTTGGTTATGTTTTCATGTCCAGTTGTACTGGATAAGAAACATGCTTCATGTCAGGGTTGTTTCCATGGGTAAACTTACTGACTGATTCCATGCATTGGAAGAAAACAGTGATGGGGTTTGCCATTCCACATTCATGCTTTGTGCCTCATGTTCTGCACTTTGGTGTTCTTTTCTTGACTATTTTAATCCCGTAGGGCCTTTAATGTTACTGTGCAGATATGAGGATGGGATTTCCATGGAGTAGCTCAGTGTTTTATGCATGTTGCAAGTGTGTGTGTGTGTGTGTGAGTGTGTGTGTGGGTGTTCATTTACATGTGCATGCTGGCTCACTGGGATTCCCACTGGGCACTTCAGTGGTTTTTAGATGTTTTCGTCTCTGTTGTAGAGATAAAAAGTTGCTGCATTAACTTGTTCTTGCCAAGTGTGTTTTTCTAACTGTAATGGGAAATGATGCTGGGACTCCATTTCATTGCTGCTGTTTGACCACTTTCCATCTTCCTCTTTAATTTTTATTTCATGCACATCCATTGATATTTTTTCCTTGGTGATGCAGATGGTTTTTGTAATGCCATTCAAATACAATATGTGCAATAATGTCCTTGAAGATGCAATACACTGGTTCCATGATGCCAAATTTCAAGTCAAGCACTATCTCTTAAGTTATTCTGGCCCTTGTGGTCTTGAGCTTGCAAACATCCTTCCTGCTCTAGTGTCATTTGGGTTTTATTTTGAGGGAGGGCTGGGAAGAAACTGGTAGTTGGATTCTTTTGATGCTGACAGTGGGGAGTGTAGATATTTCAGTACACTACTAATTGTATATTTTGTGTCCAGTATTTGGGTTAAATACTATAATGGAGATTATTACTGAAGCTGGCCCAGTAAGCAATGAAGGTGGGTTCCCTACAGCATGAGCTGTGCATGATGTAACAATTTCCAGCATTCCCTATGCCTAACTTCAGGCTACCTTTCTCGCTGGGTAACCAGTACCACATGATCTATACTAGTCACCCTCAATGCATTATGCTTTTACATATAGTGACTAATTTGAAGATGGTTCTTGTTGTGGAACTGCATGCAGAGCAGCCAAACTTTTCCTGCCTCTCACCTCCTGCTCCCATTACCATCTTCTCTTTTTCTCTCTGCATTACTCCCATTACTGTTTTCTGCCGATGTGTGATGCTAGAATATGATATATGCTGCTGCTTTTTTGGAGTTTCCATTTCGTTTGAAGTCTGTTACCTGTAATTTGAATAGGTGTGTTAGCCAACTTTAGCGTTGCTTGTTACTGCCCTGGGATCAGACTGTTTTCCTCCCACCCTTTCCTCTCATTCTGTTTCCTCTGCTCTTTAGGAAACAGACGGGCCCTCGTTGATCAGAAGTCTTCAGTCATAAAGCACAGCCCAACAGTGAAAAGAGAATCTCCATCACCTCAGGGACGAACTAGCAATTCCAGGTAATAATTTTTGCTGCTTTTGAAGTGTACAGTGTAGTTAGAATGGCTTCATACCTGGCCAGTGTTGTCTCAGAAGTCTAGCTGTTGAAAACTAAATAGTAATTTTCCGTTGCCCTAGACCTGGACATATTGTTGTCTAAGATTTGCTACAGATGTCTTACAGTTAATAGTGCACATGCTTATTTTTCTGTGCTCCAAAATGGATCCTTCTTCTGCCTGAGATCCAAAATGTTCTAGGTTTCTACTTTAACTCAGTAGTTATTCTTTGTAATTGAGTGTTCTGAACAAGGTGATCCAGCCCAGTGGAGTTTCAATGCACCATGCAGGGGGATCAGCTGAGTGCAATGAAGTAGTTTGATTCCATAAATTCACGTGAAGTGCTTTTCTCAACCTTGGGAAGGCACTCAGAAGGGTGCAAGTAAACATTACCTGACCTGTGCCTGTGCTTTCTCCTTCCTTTCTTATGTAGCATTTATGGGTAGAGTAAATTTATTTTGATCTACTGGGTTTGAGAGACAAGTAAGAACAATAACTACAGTTCAGACTGGGGAATGCAGCAGGTTGCACAGGAGTTTCTTTCTTCTTGCCTTTCCCTCAGTGACAAAAGAAGCTGAGCAAACACGTGCCACACAAAACATGTGCCAAGGCTGCTGCAGTAATGCATTAGTAGTGCTGCACCTCCTCTTTCAAAGAAAGCCTACAGCTCAGACATGGGAGAAGAAGGTTGAGGCATAAACGATTCCTATAGATTCTGAGGGGTACTGTGAAAGTGGCACCTAGAGGAGCTGGAGGAATGCCTGATTATGACTTATTAGAGGAAATAAAGGACAAAATAAAATATTTGATACTGTACCTATGGAACAGAGCTTGAGCTGTGTGCAGTTACATTAGCAGCAGGCAGAGCTGGATGTCAGCTACTGTTGATAGGAAAGGTACTTCTGAGTGTGCCCTGGCCACACTCCTGCCATGCAAGCCAAAGTAAGCAGAGGGTGACTAACTTTTGCCTGCTTTCCCTTAAATGCATCAGTGAGAACCAGCAGTTCCTGAAGGAGGTGGTACACAATGTTCTTGATGGGCAAGGTGTTGGCTGGCTGAACATGAAGAGAGTCCGACGCCTGCTGGAGAGTGAGCAGCTCCGCGTGTTTGTCCTGAGCAAGCTGAATCGCACGATCCAGTCCGAGGAGGATGCTCGACAGGATGTCATACAGGACGTGGTCAGTGCTGAACCCAGCAGGCTCCTCACACTGAGTGTCTGCTGAGGCTCAGTTCACAGGAAGATTTGTCAATTGCAAAAAGCTGCTGTTACAGCAGTTTTGGCATTTATGTTCTTGAGTTACTTTCTCCCTTCCGGAATAGCAGCACTGATGGGGCTTTCATTGCAGGAGATCAGCCGCAAGGTTTATAAAGGCATGCTGGACCTGCTGAAGTGCACTGTGTTAAGCCTGGAGCAGTCTTATGCAAATGCTGGCCTGGGAGGCATGGCCAGTGTGTTTGGCTTGCTAGAGATAGCACATACTCACTACTATAACAAAGGTAAGAGAAGTGTTCATGAGAATACAGTGTTTATGAACCAAACAAGAGTGGGAAGGTAGCTGGTTTTGTGCCTTTTGATATTTCAGGGCTTTTCCAACACTTCCAAAATGGTGAGAATTGTGCCATTGTTACTGAAGCCTTACAGAGCTTAAAGCCTGTTTCGTGTTTCTTACACACATGTAACTGGACCAAAGCAGAATAATGGCCATACTGATATTTGATTGAAAATGGAAGCTCTGCAGTGAGATACAAAACCTGGCACTTTTACAGCTGAAGTGGAAATTCTGGGAGTGGGGACCTTCAGCTAAAACTGTCCCAACCCCAGTCTTGGAAAGTTGTTGCAGGCAACAGTAGGGAGAGAGATATTTTTAATGTGGAACCATACGAAACTTACACCTCACCAACCATGTTGCACTACACAATTATTCTCATACAACTAAATGCTCTTAGAGAAGAAAGTCTGAAAATATCTCTCTGTTTTTCAGATGTTTCTTAAGAATCTGATTCTTAATGCAAAATAAGGAAATGCATGCTAGGGAAAAAAGGAAAAGATGACAAACAGCTAAATCTCTGCTTAGTATCTGACTTTTCTGAATCTCAAATGATGAAAAGTAACTTATTTCATTGTAGCAGAGGAGTAGCATCCACTAAACCCTTTATAGTTGGTATTCTGGGTCTTGCATCAGGGTTTTTTCAATGAGTTGGCTTAGATATGCCCCATGTTCATTTCCAGTCGTTGTTAGAATGCTGAGGAAGGTAGGGAAATCTGTGCTAGTGAAACAGTCCTGAATCTGGAGAATTGGCTGATCTTGGTAATTACAAGCTTTTAGTCTGACACGGATTCTAAGGAAAATTGGAGTGGCTGATGTAAAACTCAGTGGTTTTAGAGTGAAGACCAAATAACATAATTTGATGGTAAGTAGAATTTGTCCAGTAAAGAATTGTGGTCGTGATAGACAAAATTTGGTGCAAACTTTTAAAGACTCTTCTCATTATTCTCATTAACATCTTAATTTGTAGTCAAAGTTTAGCAGTTTGGTATGTTTTACTTATTTTCAATTAGTTGAAATTAGTATTTATTTCTAGAAATGTTTCATAGACATTAGTCCTTACCTTGATGTTATTTAACATACAGTAATAAACTAGTAATCCTACAGGACATGATGGATATAGCTTATTTGTCTAGATAAGCTAAATTTTAATAAAGCATGGCTGTGATTAGGTCATTTTAATATGGTCAAACTAAGGACTTGTGTTTAGGAACAAGGATAGTTGCCAATAATAGTAGGATTGGGATGTATATCCTAGGAATCAGTCTCTCTAAAAATGGCATCTATATGTGAACTTCCCACTATTTACTCTGTGTGTGTAAAAACTGGGAAGAGGGGGCCCTGTGTATCTGTGAATGTACATTTGGAATGCAGCTACTGTGTAGTATCTTGATGTATCAGTAACAAGAGCCACAAGTGAGGTAGTGCTTCCAGTTCTGGTCATCACATCTTGCATAATTGAGGAGGTTTCTGAAAAGATCTACAAGGAATTAGGAAAACACATTTGCTTTGAAGGATGGAAGTGTTCAATCTGTTGACTGTTAGGTGTTGATTCTTTTCAATTATTATCTAAATAGAAAGATGGTACCGATAGCAGAATCTTAAATCCACTGAACAAAGATATCACAAGATGTAGTGGTTTGACAGATTTAGATAATAGGATATGGAGTTTTTACTATTAGATTCATCAAGTATTGGAATAGTTTGTGTGGGAGGCTCTTTATGGAAAACCTGGTCTTAATTATTCTTTTCTGAAGGTTTTGTTGTAATTCAAACTGTGGAGTTTGATATAGAGAAATAATCCAAACTGCCTTTAGGGACATATGGTTATGGAAATCTCAGAGACTGATGGAAGAGCTATAGCTGACAGGTAGTTTTGGGCTTTTTTCTCCTAACTGAAGTTTCATTTAGTGTTACCATGAAAATGATTGTATTTGTCATCTTTGCACTGTGAGAGGAACTTACTTATCTTCTATAAATTGTGTTCTTGGTAGTGTAGGCAGAGTTGTTTAATTTTTCACAATTCTGCAGAGGAGATACTACAGTTACTGTGTCAGAGAATGTTCCCAGGTTTCAGATATACAGGAATGAGATACTTGAGTATCCCTAAAACAGTACTCTGGCTTTCTCCTTTACTTTTTCCACTGGTGTATCAGCAAGCCATGTTGACCTGTGGGAACAAATGTGGCACTGAGCTGTTTCAGTTCCAGGCTTAATGACTTAGGTGAGACCATCTGTCTCATCTTTCTTCTCTTGCTCTCATTTCCTTTTTCCTTATGTTTTTTTTTCCTATTTATTTATTTATTTATTTCCTCTCCACACTGTTCTTTTTATTTAAAGAACCTGAAAAGAGAAAACGAAGTCCAACAGATGGATCTGTCACTCCTGTTGGCAAGGATCCTGCATCATCCCCAAGAGTGGAGCCAAAACCTGCGATGCAGCTGCCGGTACCTCAGCTAATGCCAAAGCCACCGAGCCCTGCAGGCAAAGGGCCGAGGGAGTTTGACACAAGAAGTCTAAAGGAAGAAAATTTTATTGCTTCCATTGGTGTGTATTGAGGTGCATGTGAAGTGAAGGGGGACTTTTGTTCTGGCATTAGGTCCTATTTGCATTCTCTCCATTTTAACACACTGCATTGCTGCTGTAACATGCTTCATTTACACCTTGGATCACAAGGAACAATCATATGTGTTTCCACTCTACTCTCGGATAAACTATCCACTGCAGTTTTCTCCCAGAAGCTGTCTAACCTTAATTGTTTCTATATTTCATTACACCTTAAACAGCCTTATTTTTTGCTCTGTGATTGCTGTTTTCAAGCAACAGGAAATGGCAAAAGAGGAACAGGGACAGCAGGACTTCAGAAAGGGCAGTTGTGGAAGGGAAACATGAAACAAAGGTTTTCTGTCATTGCTGGCTACCTGTGAATTATGTAGATTATATCTTGATATAAGTGGGATCCAAAATCTGCTGTTTGTTAACAACAAAATTTCCAAAAATATTTCAGTTATAGTGTTACAGTTTCAGTGAGCAGGACTGATGGATTTTCCTTCTATGCAATAGAGAATAGAATATGTGTTCTTCTAAACAGCATCTGCTAGGCTGGTCACTGGAGATTTTCCTGTCTTACTCCTAGATGGTATAGCTTTTCCCTGTGTCTTGGGAAAAAGTTTGAAGTAGGGTTTTCAGAACTGTTTTATTTTAAAAGGGCTTTATGGACTTTTTTGGTGGAGGAGAAAGAAAAAAAATATTTTGGTTGAATCCAGTGGGCTGAGTGTTGTAAACACGAGAAGTCCCATCAGTGTATGAGAAAGTTTTTATCAGCTGCAAAAATACATCATGTTAAACTATAGGTGTTGCTTCTTACAGCCTATTTAAAATAGCATTTTAGTGGAGTCACTGTATGAAAGATTAATCTTCTGAAAGTGTGGTTCTGTGAGGATATATGTGTAGTTTGTGGCATAAGACAGGGGAATGTGTGTGTTGAGCAGTTAAGGGGCAGGAGTACAGACATTCGTTCTTACATGCACATAATAACTACAGGCTGGATGCTGTTGAGTCCTGAACTGATACTGAACCCCTCTGACTTGATTTGCTTTCTTGTTTAAAGAGGTAATCTATGGAGGCAGTTGCTCAGAAACTAGTCTTGCACTCTATTTGAAAAGCTGTCAGGAAGCTGAAAGAGTTTCAGATTCAGATTTCCAGCATTTCAGTTAGTTGTTTGGTTTGCTCTGGGTACTTCATTACTTTTCTGTAGGAGAGAAAAGGAAAGTATGCTTCTGGCACAACTAAGAATAAACCAGGCTCTAGGACAGTGTTCCTTTAGAGAATGAAAAGGGATCTTTTGATGAAATTGCTAAGACTGCTTCTTTCCCTTAGATGAAATTAAAGCCTCATAGAAATGGCAGTCATAAAGATCAGGTAATTCCTGTTTGTGAAGCATCATAAGAAGTGCTTTTCAAAAGAAGTGCTGTGTAATAAATATGCCATGTTAACTACTGTTGCCAGAATATTAGCCTCAAACAATTCACAGTCTTCAGGGACAGGCAAAGGTACATTCTTATTGGTGGTTCTGATGCGATGATGGTTTCCACTTGATTTTTATGGAGCTAAATTACAAGAAAGATATAGTTTTACCAAAACTGACCAAAGTTCAAAAGACTTGAATGATTTTCCTGAAGCATTTTTTTTCTAACTGCTTTTGTCTTTCACCACAAAACATAAACTGGTATGCAAGTCACTTTTCAGGAAATTGCTGTAAAAACAGTGTAGTCTCCATGTTCATCTGACTTATGTGATCTAGACAGAAAGGGTGTTTCTCTTGTGTTGCAGAGAGATAATTTAAAGCTGCTTGGCTATTGTACTTCCTTTATGTTCTGTCATGGAAACTTCAGAATAAGACAACTTTGGATATACAGGACTAGAGTTAGTTGTGGCTTGGCTGAAATTCCTGCTGTAGTGAAATGCAGATATTCTCATTCAAATGAATTTATTTAGGGAAGAGCATTTGGTAAACATTACATGTTGCTGAAAAAACAAAGCATTTGTAAGTAGTTCCATTTAAACATGAGAAAAAATGGTTTTATGTGAAGATGATCCAACATTGGAACAGGTTGCCTGGAAAGGTGGTGGATTCTCCATCTGTGGAGATAGTGAATACCTGACTGGACATGGTCCTGTGGCAGGCAGCTTTGGTCAATCCTGCTTTAAGCAGAGAGATTGGACTAGATAATGTCCACAGGTCCCTTTTAACTTCAGCAGTTCCTTGTTTCTGTGAAGTTTGGAAGGTACTTACAGCCACATGTTACAGATACATAAATAACTTTGAATTAATGTCTTGGTATTGTATAGACAAAATACAAATTGGGCTGCTAGTCTTTTGACTGAGATACAGGAGAAAATACTAGAATGAGAAGTCTTCAGAAGGATGGAGTAAAACAGTGTACAGCTCTGTTTACAGTAGTCATATGTATAATGTATGTTAGTGTGGTGATTAAGCTAGATCTCAGATCTAGAGCTGTGGTAGCTGAATCTGTGCAGTTTTCTTGTAGTACAGGAACAATGGCCATGAGGTTCACAGGGTTTCCTATTTCTGAGGTAAAGTGGGATGGTTCTTTAACAGCTGAGCTTTGATCTTAACTGTGCTTTGATACGTAATTCCTGGCTAGAAAATTCATTGTGAAGATGATGCTTCTGATCCTCACTAATTGCTTACTTCTGAGGTTCTTTTCTTCCAGGGTTCATGGTCATCACTTGTAGTGTAGGTCTTTTTGTTAGGGCATTGGTGGCTTTTAAGTTGATAGTTAATAGTTTCCCCCTTTATGTTAGTGATTAGTTTGGTTTATTGCATACTTTCCATAACTGATAATGAAAATGTCAGTACTTACTGAGGTTGCCATTACTAGTTTTTAATTAATTGTTTAATCCTTTATTTTAACTGGTTTTTTTTTTAATAGAGAAGATTGTGCTACATATCTTGTCTGCATCAGGTCCTTTTTAGACCTGCTGTCCTGTTTAGTTCAGGATCATGTAACAAAGCCATAGATTTAGTATTTTATGCCCTGTGAGTTTATTTCAAGTTTTCTTTTTCTTCTTCGACTAAGTCGTTGAGAGTAAAATCTAGTCTGTTTTTAATGTGCTAGGATATACTCCACACTAAATTAACAGATAAGTCAACTAAAAGTAATTTAATGGCAGGTACTGTAGCTTTCAGACTAGTGATTTTTAAAGTAAAGCCATATAGATTGAGCATGGAAGAGGCCAGATGTTTTCAAAGCCCTTTAACAAACAAATTCAGTCCATCTTAGAGATTGTTATCTGTGTCAGTGTGTGCTCAGCTTGATAAGCCTGTAGGATGCTGTTTGGATCCCTAAGCAATTTCATCCTACCCATCTGCCTGTTTATGAAAGTTGAAGGAACATCCATCAATCATGAAGCAGATTCAGAAATTGGTAGGCTAGAAGCCATCTTTCTAGCTTTTTCTACCTTGTTGCATTTGTCTCACTCCTGATGTCTTTTTTGATAATACTTGGGAGCCTTGCTCAACAGTTGTAACTTATCCTTTTTAATTTATTGTTTTTCAGTGGACATTTTGCTCAACAGAACTTCCTTAGAGCCTGTCTTGCCCTTATTTCTGCTATTTGCAGATAGAATGGGTTTTTGACACACTTAAGTGACTTTTTAGTTGCTCAGGAAGTTTTCTTGAAGAACAGTAAAGGAACATTTTATTTCTTTTTCCTTCCCTTTGCCACTTTTCTAAGAGGATCTTCCTCTGTAGCATCCCCAACTTTAATGGTTCTAGTGAGAGAGAACAGTGACTAACACATAGAATTAGCTCAGCATGGCAGCTTGTAATGTTTCCTTTGGCCAGCTGGCCAGCACCTGGAGTGATCTTATGTTTCTGAGCAGAAAAGGTGACTGCAATTCAGAGGGCTGAACAATGCGAGCGATAGAAAAGCGCAAGTGCCTCATCACTGGTTTGTCCCAGGGCTGTTTCAAATTCAGTTTTAAGAAAACTTCAAACTGTTTTGGTGATCTGTGCATTGTATATCCTCCTATGGAATTCTTTGACTTGATTAGAGTGCTGTGACTTTGAGTTTTAGAAGTTGAAGTTAAGCATGTCTGATATCTTGCTCATTTTAGTTCTTTGCAATTTTCCTTTCTTTATACCCTGATAGGAGCAAGTGGATGCAGAGAAGTTCAGCTCTTTGCATATAGGACAGGTTCATAGGCAGAGCCAAGCATTTATTGAGAATGGTGTCAGATCAAGAATAACTTACAAACTTTGTGAGAATATGTAAGATACAATATTGGTTAAATGTTGTGTTAACCTACACTTTAATATTAATTTTTGAAATTGCTGCTGCTTGTTTTTGTGTCTTTTTCCTTTCAGTGATACAAACTAGAGACATTAAAATGTTTCTGTTAATTAGAGCTTCTGTGATGCCTACATTTTAGAGGAGTAAATATCTGACAGTCTTAAATCCCTTTCTTAGAAAAGGTGATTAATTGTTTGTTCATAGGAGATGTTTTTCTGTAGTTGATTCACTGCTGTCAAAGTGTGGCCCGAGGAGGGGAGGGGGGATGCATCACCACAACTGTATGAAGTCATCTCTAATGCTTGAATTCTGTTACTAAGAGATGATGCAGTGCTCAATACCTAACACTGGTTTCTTTTAAAGTGGTGTTAATTAACCCTTCTCTCAGTACTTGTCATGAAATTCTGCCTTTTTTTCTTTTTCTTTTTTCTTTTTTTTTTCTTTTTTTTTTTTTTTTTTTTTTTTGGGGGAGGGGTGGGTTTTGGTGGGATTTTTGTTTGAAATTTTTTCCCCATTTTCACCTGTCTGACCAGCTGCTGACGCTTTCTCTTTCTCTCCTGCTTTCAATGCATCTTGGGTAGAATTGTGGAACAAGCACCAGGAAGTGAAAAAGCAAAAATCTTTGGAAAAAACGAGTAAGGAAATTAAAAAAAATGTAGAAACTGACTCCTCCAGCCTCCCCATAACTGCCAACTCCCCAGGTGCAGGGTGAGCTTGCATCTATGGCACACAGGTTTTATACTCACAAGGACAAAATCTATCAATACAGTCTCCATTAAAGAGACCAAACAGATCTGTTTGCCCTGAGGAAATTGTGTTCAAATGTCTCTTCTTTTTTTTTTTTTTTTCCCTGTCTTTTTTACTCCCCCAGATGTTGCTTTCAAAGAAGAGGAAGCAGATGATCTGCATCCTCACCAATCAGATAAATATGGAAGAATTTTAAGATACCCCATCTCCTTCCTTAAAAGTTAAACCTTGTTTAAAAGTCGTTGACATGGATATATTGATTGATTAAATGTTACTGGAATGAAGCATTCCTGTTTGTTCAAGCCGTGGGATGGCGAATTTTGTTAACTGGCATCAACCCTGAGCAGTCAGTCTGCAACAGGAAATACTTCTGAGGGGGAGAGAGAAGGAGTATGTGAAGAATTGTATTTAGTGATGGCTGCTAGAAAATAGCCTCATAGTAAGGAATCAACCTGATTTTGTTTTTTAAATCCCTTGGTAAAGAAGGAGTGATATAGTTTGAGGCTGTTGCAGAGTCTAAATAATAGTCTAAATCTACACAAATCTGAGCATCTATTGAAATATGATAATGAATACAATTTTGAATATGTATAATCTGCAGGTGCAGGTTTTGCTCTTTTGGTTGTCACTGTTGTAAATAGGGACATACAACATAAGGACAACAGCCAGTTTATAACAACCACGTTGTGATAGGTGTTTCCTAACCATAAGCTTAGTTTGTACTGTGCAGAGCTGATGCTGCCTATTTTACAGACTGAAGCTGAGATGAATGAGTGAAGATTCCTGACTTTATGACTAGGCCTGGGCTTGCTTACATTGGTTGTAGGCACCTCATTTAAATACTTCTGTTAAGTACAAATTAGCATCTGGAGTTAGTTCAGAGAAAAGGGGGTGAGTGGGGCACCTCTGCAGTACAGCTTCCTATTCTTAAGTTGTGAATTGCTATCTGCTGAGGTAGGAGTGTGTGAGACAGACACATAGCACACACCTGCTCTCCCAAACTGAGCTTTTCAGGTAGGGGCCTACATTGGGAGGGATAAATTGAGTTTTTAGTGTTCCATGTGTATTAGACATACAACTCCATAGAGAAGAGTAAGGGAGATTTGTAAGTGCCTGTAAGTTGACAGTGACAACAATGTAATTGTGGCTATTTTGCTCCTTAAACTCAGTTACAGCCCTCAAATATCTGACCTGCTTCAGTCAATTTCAGTTCCTTTAAAAGTCAAGCTGCCAGAAACATACCTGAATTATGTGTTGGGACAGAAAACTCCTAAATTGCTTAAAACACACAGCTGAAATTTAGTGTTATTGCTGTAGTAATGAGATATACTTTTTGCTGTATCAGAACTAGAAATGATGATCACTTGAATGAGTGGAAATAGACCTCTAGAAGTGAGCTATGTGTATTTCAGTGGAAAATAATATTCCAAATTTTCAGGAAAGATATTTTTAGTTATTTTTCTTCATAAATTTTGTTTATGCTTTCTCTGTCTTAGAGTCTTTGAGGAGTTGATCTACAGTAACTAAGGCATTTGAATCTAGAGACAAAATACTATAACAAATGAAGAATACTTTCTGTAAACATTTCACAGGTGGTTGAGTAGTATGTTAGTATGGTCTGCACAGCCCGCTTATGGCTTTGCTGTTCATGAGTTTACATATCATCTCAAACTCACTCCCACAAATCTTTGTATATTATCCTTCTCTCTCTCTCTCCTCCCTTCCCTTTTTCTTTCCTTTTCACTGTCTTATCCTCTCTAATATTACATATAATACAAACATGTTCATAATTCCCAGGTTGTTGCGATCAGTGCTTATAGAGATAGTGGCATTGTTTGCTTGGAGATACTGCATATAGACATGGGTATATAATACAAATATTCCAGCAGCTGATCATGTCTTCCTGTTACTGAATAGTTGGCAGATATGGCTATGGCAGAAGTATTGCATTCAGTCTCTTCCCCTTTCTGAGAGTATTAACATTTTGTGTACAGCCTATAACACATTCTTTTCTTGCATTGTTATTTCCTTCATTCAGTGCTTATCCAAATTTCTTTTCAGGCTCTACCTCTCCATCATTCTCTTTTCCTTCTGCCATCCCATCTGAGGACAATAGATGATATGATTCTAGAAGTGCATGGGAAATTGAACATAAAGTTCTTTATCCTTTCTTTCCCTTTTTTGTTTTTTGGATTGTCGGGTTAATGAATGCATGACTTAAAAGCTTGCTGATTCCCTCTCTCCCTCCTGACCTATGTGATTGCCAACTCTGGAGAGCCATTTTTTAGTGTAATGTGAAGTACAGCATCATACAAGCTTAGTCCTTGAAAACCTTACTTGGTAACACCAATTGTCACTGTTTATTTTCTTGTCACGTGTTGCCTGATTTTTGCCTAGATAGTTGCAGTGGGCAACCAAAAAACCTCGGTCCAGGACTTTGAACAATTTAGCTGTTCAAAAAAAAATTCTGACTTTTAAGTTAATAGGTATCCTTTTTTATTAATTAATTAAGAATTAAAGGAAGTGGCTTCCTAGAGTTGAATGTCAACTGCTCTGCATGTGTTATTGTAACTGGAAGCTACTTGACTGTTGTCTGTCTTCCTATCTCTCTTGAATGGCTAAGAAAGGTACTGTTTAATTATAGTCACTCCTGGCTTTGGAGTATTTGAAATTCAAACTAATGTTTGAAGACTAGCAGATGTGTTCTGCTGGCCTTGTTGTTTTCAGTACCAAGGAATGATAAAAAACACATTAAATATCAAAGAAATGAGAAAGCAAATTCTGTTTTCTTGGTACTATTCCTGCTTCCAGTCTGTCATCTGCTTTCTGCTATGCTGTTTTTTCTTGGTACAGTAATTATTTACTTTTTCCTTTGTTCAGGACCAGAAGGTGTGAAACAATTTGATTTGGGAGAAACAGATGAGAAGAAATCCCAAATCAGTGCAGACAGTGGCCTCAGTTTGGCCTCAGGTTCTCAGGTCAGTGGCTCCTATGCTTGCTTTATTTATGTGGTAAGAGACAGGATTCTTCTATTCACTACTTAATTATAGGAAGAATTTGAGGGTTTGAGTATTCTTGAGAGGCTCATTTGGTAAAATTTTGCCACCCCTTTCTCCAGGGGATTGATCTTTGTAAACTCAATTGCAGGACACCATGGTCTTTTTGATGCTCAGACAGGAGTTTCTATTTGATTGACTAAATAAACTAAGGAAGCATAAGGCATTTGATTCAAGAGCCCAAAAGAATGGGAAGTGATGTTCACTCCTTATGGTAAAAGCTAATGTGACTCTTCTTATCCTTTATATGTTTTGATTGCAGAAGAGTGATTTTGACTCTCTTCCCAGTGGAGGACCCACAGTTATGGTCCGAAGTACAAGCCAGGATTCTGAAGTCAGCACTGTGGTAGGATATGCCCAGAGTGAAGTCTGGTTGTGATTGACTGCTCATTAAAGGGGGGAAGGGCATTTTGTGCCTGCATTTGGTGTGGTGTGGCAGCATAGTGTCACACATGCATAATGTACTCTGTGAGTTCTGTCTCCAGAGCCTCTGAGTGGGTAGCAAGCATGTGTGTCTGACAGAACATATGTACTGCTTGCTTTATTAGCAGATTGCAGCCTTCATATATGGTGCTCCTTGCTCTTACATATTCCTACATATTGGTGCATTTATGGAACTGGTGGATTGCAACAATTCTATAAATATGTCTTTGTTGTGTATAAACCATCTATAAAAAAATAGAAGTTTAAAAAGGTAACCTGAGAGCAAAAAAGGCAGATTTTTTGATGCATTACAAATAAGACCAAATTCTCTGATGTATTATCTTAAAGCATTTGAATTATATCAAAATATATCTGCTTGCTTCCTGATCAACTATAGGGCCTAGAGGGAAAAGGTAGCAGGAATGCATTTAGCAAAAAAGAATGAACCTTCTCCTGACCAGAGTATATGATATTGCATATTCCAGGGATAAAAACCTAAGGAACTTTTCTTTAGTTGTTGTTTGTTTTCCTTCTCTCTGTACTGCTGCATTCCTGTGAATATCTGGCTTTCCATGATCTTTTCTCAGTCTTTAACAAGAATATGCTCTAATTGTCTTTCTCTAATGAACAAAAAAATTGTATTTTCTGGGACACTGTCACAGATAGAAAAGGGCTTTAGAAGACTGGTTGATACTCAAATCTGTCCTCTTCCAAGCTTAAAAAAGGTCCATCCCAACAAGTAAGAAATTAAGCAAAGGCAGCAGGAGGCCTGCATGGATGAGCAAAGAGCTTGTACTGAACTCTGACATAAAAAGGAAGTATACTAAAGATTGAAGCAGGGGTCAGTGACACAGGAGAGGAGTATGTGACTTTTTTTTCTCGCCTTGCAAGGAGAAAAAAGCCAACAGGAACCTGGAGCTGAATCTAGCAAAGAATGGGAATGGAAACAAGAACAAGTCTGTAAGCAACAAGATAAAGGACTAGGGAAAATGTAGGCCTGCTGCTGAACTGGGCAGGGGAACTGGTGACAGATGGAGAAGGCTGTGGCACTTGGGGCATTCTGTGCCTTCAGGAATCCCAGGCCTCTGAGACCAGAGAAGGAGCGGAATGAGAAAGATTTGTCCTTAGTGGAGGATGACCAGATTAGGGAGCACTTCAGCAAACTGATTGTGGTTCTTGAGGGCTTGAAGCCACAAGTGCTGAGACAACTGGCTGATACCACTGCAGTGCCACTCTTGGTTGTCTGTGAACAGTTATGGTGAATAGGATTGATTCCTGAAGACTGGAAGACAGGAAATATCACTCTTACCTTCAAGAAGGGCAAGAAGAAAGGTCTAGAGAGCTACAGGCTGGCCAAACTCACCTCTGTGCTTGGGAAAAGTAGTGGAGAAAGCCTTCTGGAAAATGTTTCCAAACACATGAAGGACAGGAAGTTGACTGGGACTAGTCATCATGGATTTACAAAGGGGCAGGCATGGTTAACCAACCTGATAGCCTTCCATGAGATAACCAGCTTGGTAGATGAGGGGACAGCAGCATGTGTTATTTACCTCAACTTCAATAAAGCTTTTGACACTGCCTCCTGTATCATAAATGAGCTGACAAAGTTAGAGTTAGATAAATAGACAGGGGGTGGACTGAAATCTGGCTGAACAACAGGGCCCAGAGGATTGTGAGAGGTGGCACAAAGCCTGGCTGGAGACAAGTCTCCAGTGGTGTACCCTTGGAGTCAGTATTGGGGTCAATGCTTTTTAGCATCTTCACTCATGACCTGGATGATGGCAAGTTTGCAACTGACACAAAACTGGGAGGAAGGACTGACATACCAGATGGTTGTACCCCCATTCAGAGGGCCTCAGCAGGCTGGAGAACTGGACAGAGAGGAATCTGTGTGCTTCAACATGGGGAAAGCACCAAGTATTACTTGTGAGGAGGAATAACTTCAAGCACCAGTACACACTGGGGGCCAGTTGGCTGGAAAACAACTATGTTGGGAAAGACTTTGGAATCCTGGTGTACAAGAACCTGACTGTGAGCCAGTGTGCACCCTCATGGCAAAACAGGCCAGTGGTATTCTGGGCTGTATTAGGAAGAACATTGTCTGCAGGCTGAGGAAGGTGATCCTTCTGCTTTAGTGGTGAGGCTACAGTAGAGTATTATGTCTAGTTCTGGACTCCCCAGTACAAGAAGGGTAAGATCTTCCTAGAGTGAGTCCAGCTCAGGGACACAAAGATGATTAAAGAGATTGGAGCATCTTTCATAAGAAGAGGGGCTGAGAGAGCTGTACTCTTCAATCTGGAGGGGGGATCTAACCAATGAGTGTAAGTATCTGATGAGAGTGAATGGAGGCAAGGGAGCCAGGCTCTTCTCAGTAGTACCCACTGGCAGACACGAGGCAGCCAACACAAAAATTACAACACAGGAAGGTCCATCAGAACACAAGAAACACTTTCTTATTTTGAGAGTGGTCAAACACTGGAACAGTTCATTCAGAGAGGTGGTGAGTTCTCCATTTGCAGAAATTCGAAGAACCTAACAAGACTTGGTCTTCAGGAGCATACTCTTGCTGACTCTGCTGGAGCAGGGGCTTGCCTACAGATGATCTCAACATATACATTTCAGCTGAAACAGTTCTGTGATTTTTCTGAAGGGCTTTTTGAGTATTGCCTAATCTCTTCTTGCAGAGTAGGATTTCATGAAAAGATAATGATGAAGAAAAGGCATATGTGGNAGAGGGCCTCAGCAGGCTGGAGAACTGGACAGAGAGGAATCTGTGTGCTTCAACATGGGGAAAGCACCAAGTATTACTTGTGAGGAGGAATGACTTCAAGCACCAGTACACACTGGGGGCCAGTTGGCTGGAAAACAACTATGTTGGGAAAGACTTTGGAATCCTGGTGTACAAGAACCTGACTGTGAGCCAGTGTGCACCCTCATGGCAAAACAGGCCAGTGGTATTCTGGGCTGTATTAGGAAGAACATTGTCTGCAGGCTGAGGAAGGTGATCCTTCTGCTTTAGTGGTGAGGCTACAGTAGAGTATTATGTCTAGTTCTGGACTCCCCAGTACAAGAAGGGTAAGATCTTCCTAGAGTGAGTCCAGCTCAGGGACACAAAGATGATTAAAGAGATTGGAGCATCTTTCATAAGAAGAGGGGCTGAGAGAGCTGTACTCTTCAATCTGGAGGGGGGATCTAACCAATGAGTGTAAGTATCTGATGAGAGTGAATGGAGGCAAGGGAGCCAGGCTCTTCTCAGTAGTACCCACTGGCAGACACGAGGCAGCCAACACAAAAATTACAACACAGGAAGGTCCATCAGAACACAAGAAACACTTTCTTATTTTGAGAGTGGTCAAACACTGGAACAGTTCATTCAGAGAGGTGGTGAGTTCTCCATTTGCAGAAATTCGAAGAACCTAACAAGACTTGGTCTTCAGGAGCATACTCTTGCTGACTCTGCTGGAGCAGGGGCTTGCCTACAGATGATCTCAACATATACATTTCAGCTGAAACAGTTCTGTGATTTTTCTGAAGGGCTTTTTGAGTATTGCCTAATCTCTTCTTGCAGAGTAGGATTTCATGAAAAGATAATGATGAAGAAAAGGCATATGTGGCCTTCAGTTGTACTGCTTGTTTTGTGCCTTAAGAAGGAACATCTTGCAACTTTTCTACACACAGTGTCTTTGTCTGTTGAAGGTAATTGCTTTATTTTTCTCCACAGGTTAGTAACAGTTCTGGAGAGACACTGGGAGCAGACAGTGACTTGAGTAGCAATGCTGGTGATGGGCCAAGTGTGGAAAATGGTGGCAATTTGGCAGGATCCAGAGGCACTGTGTCAGACAGTGAAATTGAGACAAACTCTGCTACTAGCTCTATCTTTGTAAGGGCATTGCAAACTTCCTTTTTCTTTTAAATATAGCTTGTACAGTAATATTTCAATGTGTGTGCATGTGTGGAAGAGGATCTCTGATTCAGTTCTAAGAGTTCATCAGCAATGGCTTACAATATTACAGTGTCAAAGATGTAATTTTGTCAGGATCCACATACCTTTCTTCATTTCCTGTGCAGTAAATGGTTTTTAAAGTAATAGATTCACATCTTGTACCACCTTAGAGACTCTAGTAATATTTAGTATTCATTCAATATTTCTCTCAACCAAATGGAAATTTAATTACCTTCCAGAGGCAATACAACTTTGGTGGGCATTGTTCGTCCTTAACTAAAAATTCCCTGTTTCTTAGGAGCAGCTGTTTGATAGAGGAAAGGAGTGATTCATTTTAGTTTTAGCAGCTATTCTGTTTCTTTAAAATATTACATCAGTCCTATTTGAAGTATAATCATAACTTTAAAATATATTTGCCTAGTTGGAAGATCTGTATGCAGTAAAATTCAAATGATTTGTGAGCACTTCTTTTTGTAAAGTCCTTGATTATTGTGTATAACCTCTAATACACACCTTACCAAGAAAATAATGATACACTTGATTTGGCTAAATCAAGCTCTCAGCAAAATAAGAAAACAACTTGCAGTGCCTTAAGATTGACCTCACTGTGTTCATTATTTTATAATCCTGATAATATTGTAAAAGCCTTTCCAGGGCTTCTACTTCTAATGTTAAGAAACAAACAAAGCCATTGTGTTTTGTGGCTGATTTCTACAAAAAGCATGAAAATGATTTAACCACATCTGTTTCCGTAGTTGCAAAAGGGTGTCCTTGTCCTCTCAGTTACTGAAGAATCAGACTCTTTTTTTAACATTTATTTTTCTGCGTTTTCCTACTAAACTAAATAGAATAGAACTAAATAGAAACTAAATAGAATTCTAAGAACCCTTGCAAGAGATCTAGAACAAAGATGACGGGTGTGTATGATGTGTGATAAATTCAAATATTGCTCCATAGTTTACCTGGTGGTAGAGAAATAAATGGGCCAGCTTTGTTGTTACAGTTCCTGCTGGCTGGTAGTCCCAGCTCTCACTCTTCAGGCAAGGTGGTATCTAATCATTTGCTTAATGTCATACTTGTATGAATGCATAAGTGTGAAATATGGGGGATGACAGAAGAGGTTTAACTGTTCTTTCCTTTAATCTAGGGCTTGTATTTTTGTTTCGCCTCAGTTTTCCTTCAGGGGAGCACTGTGCCTCCTCTGTGTTTTGGTTTCTCTATTTGTCTCTTCTTGATTTTTCTTTGTCTGCCTCTGGACATTTAAGTGTATTACCTTGCTCTTTGAACAAAATATTTGTTTTGTGAACGTTTGCAGGAGAAGCTTTTTTGAAGTACAGCTTGCAAACTGTGTCTGTTAAACCCAACAGCACAGGAGAGAGCTCTGCAGGGTGCAGAGTTAAATTGTCAATACCTCTTGCATTATTTTCAGGCCAAGTCTCACAACCTGAAGCAGAGTGTGAAGGATAGCAAAGGGAGTACTCCAGGGAGAGGTCCAGAGGATGGGAACCAGCGTGTCTATCTATATGAAGGACTTTTGGGTAAGCTACTTTTTTTTGTGGGGAGAGAATCTTTCAGGCTGAAGTTCAGATGAAGTCATGTCTGGGACAGACTGGAATTTTCACTTTTCTTGACACTCTTTTTAACCTCTAACTGTTGTCCATGCTAGTAGAATAGGAAGGCATATCACACCATACAGAGTAAAGCCAGAGTTTTGCTGGGGAAATTGAGTAAGTGTAAGAGAAGATTGGTGTGAGTGATGTAGTTTGCATAAAAAAAGTCTGTCCAAGTCTCTTGCTCTTCTTGAATATGAAATCTTTAAACAGTGTGAAGGGGAGAAGGAAGTTAGCTATGTATGGAAAGCCAAAAATATATCACTGATCTTGAAAAAAGATCATTCAGTTTAAGTCACTGAACAGAGGGCTAAACTCAGAATACTAAAGGGCTTCTCAAGTGTAGCCTTGAATTAGGAGTACATTGGCTTTTTGGTATTGTGTCTGGACTTGCTGTTAATCAAAAGCTCTCTCTTCCTGTGTTTTTCATCCTTCCCATTTATCGTTCCTACCTGCTTGGAATGGTGCAGGTAGGGATAAAGGATCTGTCTGGGACCAATTAGAGGATGCTGCAATGGAAACCTTCTCTCTGAGTAATAATCTTATCTTTCCACTTCTCTGTGTGTTTGCTGTGATCTGTGTCTGTGTGAGATATTCCTGTCTCTTTCACTGTGTTAACAGTTTATGGAAGAAGATATACTCCTTAAAGAATAGAGATGAGAGGTACTTTACTGTAAGAGATTAAAAATATTATGCCATTAATTAGAATGAGAGATTTGTCTTTTCTACTTTCCTTCAGTTGTGATATTGCTTGTGGTTTACAAGTAAACTTTTAAAATTTTTTAAATATAGTTTCATTCTGTATTGGCTTATGGTATTTTCAAGGAGTGGGAATGAACAGGAATTAATTGTAAAGTATCTGACTGGAGTAAATAGAAAAAATGCTTAATTCTTTTATACATTGTATAGGTAAAGAGCGTTCAACTTTATGGGACCAGATGCAGTTCTGGGAAGATGCTTTTTTGGATGCTGTGATGTTAGAGAGAGAAGGAATGGGGATGGACCAGGGACCTCAGGAGATGATTGACAGGTAAATTCTTTAGTAGACCTTTTTCTTCCTCATTTTTTTCACCTGGGGCTGAAATAGTAAAAATAGTAGGAAAAACTCAATTATTTTAATTCTGCTTACCATGCTATTATCACTTTGTAAACCTTGTTACTATACCTGACTATTCCAGAGTGAGTCTTTTCTCTTTCTGCTGGCCAGTAGCTCCTGATACTCAAATAATTGTCTTTAGTTATGCCATATATTTTTTTTAACTCTTGTGGTGAGGTATTTCCAGAGAAATGGGTAATGTTAGCATCATAACAATATGAACAGATGGAATAGACTAGATCAGTAGTAAAGCAAGATATTTCTGTGGCAGGATGGCTATATTCTGGAATAATAGTGTGTTGACATAAAGTGAAAGAATTAAATATTTCCAGAAATAGCATTTTGAACCTTCTCCAAATGTAAAGTAACTCAAAGGTATTTTCACAGCTCATAGTTAAAACAAACAAAAAACCCATGAGGAAACCACTCTCTAGATCTAAATAGCTGCTTGGTTGCCTAAGGCTCAACTGCTCCTTAAGTTGTCAATCTTGACTAACTTCCTCTTCCTCCCCCCAGCTCTGTTAACAGCTGATCATTCTGTGCTTTTGTCTGCCACCTGCAGCTGTACTGCCTCCATCCATGCTGTCATGGAACATGAGATCTGGCAGCCAAAATAAGAACTAGTTTGGGGTGGAAATTTCAAAACTATTTTTCCACAAACTGCCTACCTTACTGGAAAAAGAGAGTGCCTGGTGCACTTCCTCCACCAGCTTTTTTCTGCCTTGCAGCTGTATTTAAGCTCTGATGTTGGATAGCTCTTGTGCTAATTTATGTGTTCCTCTTCTGACAGTTGTAATTGTCACGGAGCTGTGACTGCAGAGAACAGGAAATGGATAAGCCCAGTGGACCACTAACAAATTTCCCACTGAGCAGATGTTATTTGCTTCAACTAGTTAATAATTAAGGGAAATGTTTAATTACTGTGTTTTACTGGAAAATGCCCATTTGACTTAGTGTTTTTAGAGGTGTTATTTGCCATACACTTCACAAACAGTGCTGTGTCCTCTGCCAGTGCTTTAGTGAAGTGGGTGAAGAATGCCTGTGAGTCTGCTTCAGATGAAGCTCTTCTTGCAGGTATCTTTCCCTGGGAGAACACGACCGAAAGCGTTTGGAGGATGACGAAGATCGCTTGTTGGCTACACTGCTGCATAATATGATTGCTTACATGCTTATGATAAAGGTGACTACTTGTTCTTTTCAATATATTGCTGCTCAGATTTAAGCAATATATTTTGTTGGTGTTGTCTTGAAACCATACATCTCTGTTTATGGAACTCAGTGCAGTGGATAATAAGGACAGCTTCTAGTAGAAACTCCAAAGCTGGAAGCATTTTTATTACTAGAGAGATGAAATTATTTGAGCTATGAAGGGAAGCATAATCCTGCAAACCCAACACTCTGGTACTTGTATTTATTTTCTTGTTTTGGATAGCAGAGCCAGTAGGTTTTAATTTTAAAATATATTGAAAAATACAATGCTTTCTTTCAAGCACAAGAATTCTTGCCAATGGAAGGAAGCAGGTTGAGTTTGTTTTATATATTCCACAACATTACAGTCATAATGCCAACATGTTACAAACCAAAGTCTGATCCAGCTTGAAACCAGCACTCAAACATGAGTGTGCTGTCTTGAAGCCTTTGGTGTCAATGGCTGGCATTCATTGTAGCCTTTTGAAATGACAGCTGAGGCAGAAATATTTTGCTTCTGAGCTTGCCTGCAGCTCATCATCCGGAAGAACCTTTTTCTCTTTGAAGACTCTCTGGGAGTATTTGTTAGAGCCACAGCCTAGTGGCCAGGAAACACATGGTGAAAGAATGAGAATTCTGAAAGATGTTGAGTTGAACCATGTTGTGTTGAGGGCTCCACAGCTGTCCTTGCAGAGGAAGAAGTGAAGAAGCTGATCTGGCCAGTGAGACTCAGAAGTGGTAGCATGGAGAACTGAGGCTTTTGATATCAGTAGTTGGAAGTGATGGGTACTGGAACTGCAGCTTGTGTGCGTGGGAAGGCAGGAAATCTGTTGTGTGCAGCATCACTTGCACAGAAGCTGGAAAAAGTGGGATATGTGCAGCTTGGTCCTGTATGGCTGAGTTACAGAGGCCCTAGCAAGACTGAACTGGAGATAAGTTGTTTTGCTTCTTAGCAATGGAAGCCAAGATATGTTTGGGAGATAGGAATTGCCTCCTGTGAAGAGAGAAGAGAATGCAACTGTCTGTGTATCTGCTTTCTAGGTGAACAAGAATGATATTAGGAAAAAGGTGCGTCGTCTGATGGGAAAATCACATATTGGATTGGTGCACAGCCAGCAAATAAATGATATTCTAGACAAACTTGCCAATCTGGTAAGTAAAACAGTGATGGATGATATACCTGTGGGATCTACAGTGGAGGAAATAAATTGCCTGAAAAATCTTATGTATATTCTCTGCAACACTAATTTAAAAATATTAAAAATACTTAGATCGAATTTTTAAATGCTACCTTTAACAAGTATAGAATAAAGACTGTGATTATATGACCCTGTTTATAATGTTGTCATGTTACACTGTTATCAGTAAGAGCTTCAAATACAAATATGTATAAACATGACACTTTCATACCACAGTTCTGTGCAACCCTAATGTTTTCTTAATAACTTTCATTGGCAGGAACCTTTATGATTACTATGACTGTAAGAAGCGTTTAGTTTTCTGTCAGTTTCTAGGCCACTAAAAGACTTGTAGCCATCAGTTTCTGTACAAAACTGTTTCCTGTATTCATACAGAATAAACCAGATGTCCTGTAACGATCAATAAGAATACAGGCTAAAGCTTCAGTTAATAAATCCAGCCAGCTTTTACCACAACCATCACCAGGGTGGGCACAGGTTAGACTCTTTTAAAGGTAATTTTTCCGAGTGTTTCTACATTTGGAACTTAATTTTCTGCACAGAAGAGACACATAGTTATCTTATAATTAACTGGGGCAACCAGACCAGTTTACTGCAATGATACCAGAACTCAGACACCTCACTTTCCCATCCTGAGTATGGTACCACACGAACATTGTTGTGTGCTGTGATAACTCTCATAGTCACACTTGTTGAAACTAAACTTACTAGAGTATCTTGTTTACAGCTTTGTCCAAAATTGTCTTAAATCAGCTCATTAAATAATGTTAAAAATTCTTCTTTCTTTCATTTGTATCACCTAATGGATATTTTTTTCCAAGTTCATTAATGATTGTGTGTGGGTTTTTTTCTAGAATGGACGGGAGCTCCCTGTGAGACCCAGTGGCAGCCGCCACATCAAGAAGCAGACTTTTGTAGTACATGCTGGGACAGACACAACAGGAGACATATTTTTCATGGAGGTAGAGACAAGAATAATCCTAATGCAGATAGTAGCAGAAGAAATAAGAGAAATAGCATAAAAAATCTTACGTGATATTTTGTGCTCCCAGGTATGTGATGATTGTATTGTGCTGAGAAGCAACATTGGAACTGTGTATGAGCGGTGGTGGTATGAGAAACTCATCAACATGACTTACTGTCCCAAAACAAAAGTGCTTTGCCTCTGGCGCAGGAACGGCCAGGAGACACAACTGAACAAGTTCTACACAAAGAAGGTTTGTATCTTCTTTAATACACACAGTACTGCAGGGATAACTGCACAGAAAAAACCAAATCCTTTGTGTGTCATATTCCATGTTTAATCAAAAAATAGCCCTCTTTTTCCAGCACTGGTTACTGAACTGCAATGGCTGCTTAGCAGCACTGACATCTGAAGCTGGCATTGGGCCTTGTCATTTACCTGAGGAAAGTCTCCACCAGAAAATAATTTAAAAATGACATGTAGCTTTTTTGTTAGAAGAAGGAAAGCATCAGTATTACTAAATATTGTGTGAGGTTGCAGGCTTGTGACGATAGCAAAAATATTACAGTAGATTCATGGGGAGAGCCTAAAAAAACTGCTCTAGGAGTTAATTGTATAATTTTTGATCTTAGAATCACTGAATGGCTTGGGTTGGAGGGGACCTTTAAGATCACATACTTTCAACCCTACACTGCCATGGGCAGGGACACATTCCATTAGTCCACTGGTTAAACAGCATCAGACCCAGTATTGACACCCAAGGAACACCACTTGTCACTGGTTTGCACTTGGATATTGAGCCACTGATCTCAACTCTTTTGAGTTTGTCCCTCCATCAAATTGGTTCTTTTCTAGTGTAGAGTAGTTCAACCTTCTCAGTGTCCTGTACCTTGGGCTATGGATAGAAAATTTTCTTAAATTTAGCTCTGAGATTCTGGCCTAATCTCAGAGTTGAAGGAAGATGAAGAGAAGACTATGCCATAAGGAAATTGATATGAATAACAAAGAGATAGGTATTATGTGCATGACTAGCAATATTGATTGCTGGAATCTGAAAGAAAAGGAGGAACTGTTATGGTGCTTTTTCTACAGTAAGAAGCTACATAGGCTTGGTTAGAATGTGCCAAGGCATGAACTCTTCACTAGCTTGTGTGGTGAAATGCTAAGAAATAGTCTCTCTATCAACTTGTAAAACAAATATAAATACCAACCAGTAGTTAGGTGTGCTTGAACTTGAATAGGCTTTTGGTCTTTGTGTACCACAAGGGGCTTGTTCTTTTTGTAGAATCTTAGAATCTTGCTGTTCTTTTCCCTCCCTTAGTAATTTGGAGAAATAACATTGTATTACTCTTCTTGTGTCTGTTAGTGTCGGGAACTGTACTACTGTGTAAAAGACAGCATGGAGCGAGCAGCAGCAAGGCAGCAAAGCATTAAACCAGGTACAAGATTTTGCATGTTGGAGACATTTGTTGTTTAATCTGAAATCAGCTTTTTTTTTTTATTAATAACTCCTTTGAACATGATCTCCTTTTGCCTGGAAATCTTTGGGTAACTGTGCATCCATGTGCAAGTAGCAGACTGTTGTCTTTAGCTTGTCCTCTTTACCTCACTCTCAATACAGATCCAACCAGAGCACCCTGCATAAAGAAGAGTTAGGTGTAAGGAGGATTAGCTGCCAGTGAAATGATAACTAAAAAAGATTTTGAAACATCAGCTTCATTTTCTCTTTATGGTTGGCTAACCTTGGCTAATGTTCCTGATTGATACACAGAACTATGTTGCCCACTTTGTGTTGAGAATGGAGGCTAATAAATATAATTGGTTTGTAGGAATCTGGGAACTGTGTTTTGAGGTACAAGCTTATTTTAGGTATCAAAGTGATCTACATTTTATACTTAAAACTGGCATCAGCATGACTGAGAAAATGACTTGTGTTTGTATCCAGCATCCTAACTGTTAGCTCTTGGTGTTTAGAAGAGCTACTATTTTCTTATCCTAAACCAGTTTAATTTCTACTGGTTTAGTCCAATTTAATTTGAGGATGGAGAGGAAATAGTGAACTTTCACTGAGGGTAGAGAAGGCAAGAATGTATTTGAAAGGGATTTTAAGAATTGTGCACTAATGTAATATTAAAAATGTGTTCAAAAAGTGTTTGAATTGTGTTAAAAGCCATTCTCCAGAGCTTAGTGGTTCTGCAAAAAATGATAATTTTTCCAAAATCATTTAAAGAAAGCACTTTTTAGCTGAACTGAATAATGAAAAAAACCCTAGTTGAAGATGCCTATATTCTTCACCTATTAATATACTCTCCTAAATTATTTTAATCATGTTGTCTTTTTAATTGCTTAAAACAGCATCATGCAGTGCAGCTCACAAATACCTGCCTCCTTTGTGCTGCTTATGTGTCTGTGCTTAAGACTATGCTCTCTATGGTATTATATGATTGCAGGGTCTTACTATGCAGAAATGAAATGTGGTATTTAAAGCAAACAAAAAATACCCCAATATGAAGTACAGTAAATACAGGATGAACTGACATTGATGTTCCTTCATGTTACCAGAATGAAATTTATTACAATATTTAAAATTCTAGTGATTCTCAGAAAGCTGCCATTAGTGAGTGGACTCACTGAAATGTTCCCTACTACTGTTGATAGTGTCTTTTTGTATGCTCATCAATAGGAATTATGTTTTTACTGTTTTATATTTCTCTTTCACATACCATGACTTGGCTGACTGCTTTCTGCATTCTCTCATTCTCTCTCTCTCCCTCTCTCTGTCTCTCTCTGTCTCTGTCTCTCTCTCTCTCTCTCTCTTTTTGTTTTGGTTTGTTGTTGTTTTTGTTTTGGTTTGTTTTTCTTTATTTACATCACAGGCCCTGAGTTGGGTGGTGAGTTCCCTGTGCAGGATATGAAAACTGGTGAAGGAGGTCTTCTTCAGGTCACACTGGAAGGAATTAACCTGAAATTTATGCACAGTCAGGTATGAGGGAAATCTATGAGAAGACTGAGCATGAAGCTTTTTGCAGCACGCCTGTATAGGTGTTTCCTCTTCCCAGAGTATCAATAAGGACAAGGGATAGCCTGATGTGGGTAAAAAAATTTACAAAAATTACACTCTACACACAAGCATGTATCAATATATGCATATGTAAAAACACACTGAAATTAAATATCCTCAGGAAAATTATAATCCATTAAAGACAGATGTTGATACATCTTTCAGCTTCTTGTTTCTTGTGGTCTGAATTGTCTAAGCACAAAACAAATGTTAGCCTGTATAAAGGGACAGAAAAAGTGATCAATAATCATCTGAGCTGTGATAATGCATCACACTGTGAACAAATCCTCATTGCATAAGCAGTCAGCCTTAAAGATACAGTGTTTGCATATTTCAAGTGCAGAAGGCAACCTTCTGCATTATATTTAATCTATCTTATTTGAAACTTTTAAAAATTATCTGTAGAAGTTTGTATGAAAATAAAATAGGAAACTGGCTCTTGTTGTAATTTCACAAAAATAAGGAAAAATTACTGATTCCTTTTTCCTGCCAAACAGCAGATATTGTGGGCATAGAGGAAACACAAGTAGAATTGTCGTTTCTTCCTTTCTCTGGATGTTGTTTCTGTTGCTTCCTTTGATCCTTGTTTTTTATTTTGCTTTATGTTTTCTTTGTTTTGCATATATTAAAGGCATGCTATGCTAGACAGTAGAATAATTTTTAGGGGAGAAGGGAGAGTGTGTGTATGTGTGTGTGAGAAAGAGAGAAAGAAAGAAAGAAAAGCTTCTGTCAGTTCTCTGTGGAGTGTTTTTTCCTTTCCTCCTGACTAGACTTTCCTCCCCACACAAACTTTGTTTTTCTTTGAGGATACATTAGTTTAGATCCCACTGGAAGTACATGTGCATCTCAAACACACATGCTCAGAATCTTTAATATTCCTCCCAAGGTCACAGCAGCACCACGTTCCCATGTGCCAGTATAAGGAATGGAGAGTTGTCACCTCCCTCAGTTTTCTTGCTGTCTCTTATGAGGGTAGAACCTGGATTATGTCCAACCTGCTGTAGAATTTTAGGCCTATTCTGTGATGGAACACTCAACTTAGTTACAGATTTTCTCTTTTCATTGGGGGTGCTGAAATAAAAAGTATTGTAAGAGGAAGTTATTGGTTGTACAGAATGAATTTTCATAGTTCTTGAAAATGGCAGGTCTAAAGCCTTTGAAAATTAAACCCTGGTCTCAGAGCAACAGTTTGATATCCTTGTAGATGGATATAATAGAAATTACTTTGTTCTAAGGTAAGGACACACAATAGGAATGTTCTGTTTGCTGCTTCTCCCAGAAGTCAAAAAAAGTTCTGCTCAAAGGGCTCATCTCTATGGAGATGACTCCATTTTATAAATGAAAAGGCAGGCACATTCACATTTGCAGTGAGAAAAGATGTATGAAAAGATATCCACATCAGCAGCAGCATGATTTCTTAAATGCAGCAGGCATCTTCACAAGACAAAGACACTCAGTATTAAGCACATAGTGAGCACACTTTTATCTGTCCAAAAGAAAAACTCCAGATTCAAGCCTTTTTTATTTTTTTTTTCCTCTGAAAGACTGGAATGACATTCAGAAAGAAACTTTAGTGAAACCTTGTATTGATTGTTGTTATGGGACTGTGTGGAGCATTACTTTTATTTTGTACAATGAGTACTGAGACCTGTGCTACTACCAGCACTCATAGAATACCAGCTTTATCATATCCTTCCTTAGACAAAGTGGTGTCCTAATTTGCAGTCTATCATGAAGATTCCTATCTTTTTTTCTGGAAAAGAGTCTGTGCAGGTCAGACCCAGGACATATGCCAGCAGTCTCCCTCACCTGAAGGATTATTCCTTCTCTTCACCACCTTTCCAATGAAGCTGTGGCCAGATGGGTTGTCATTACTTAAGATGGATATTGAAACAAGTACAGTTCTGGAAAATACACTGCATTTATTCAATATATTTAATTCTTGCTCTGTTAGATTAAATTGCCAGCTGACTGGAGCAGTCAGTATCATTTAGGGGATCTAAGATATATATCCTTGTTTTCCTTCTCAAAGCAAAGTGTCTAGACAGATATCAAAAGTGTGTCCTTTGAGGGCTTCTGTAAAATGGACAACAAGCAGTTACATAAAGAACTCCTGCTTGTTGCAACATGCAGAAAACCCCCAAACCCTCCAGTGCCATAATTTTTGGAGCTAAAGAGATGTTGGCATTCTTATTCTGACATTCATCAACCAGTCTGTTTTCCTAATAAAAGGTCTGCTATTCGGGATGATTTTTTCTTTGCAATTCTCATATACACTGTGTCAGTTGCTCCCTAAGGCAGTTGATTTCAGAAAAAATATATATATATATATATAAAAACATCATTAAAACCAGGATCCCACAGCCATTTTTTAGTGTCGAAAATGGCATTTTCTATTTCTGTTGTGTTTGAAAGGGGATACTGACCAACAAAAGCCTACAGGATCTCATCAGGCACAGCTTTTTCTTCATCTTCCTCTCCTTCCTTAATATAAAGGCCCTGTTCTTGGCTATCTTTCCAAGTATTCTTTTCAGTATTGTGGATTACTAGTATAAGGGATTTCTATTGCTCTGCTTGATTGGACATCATAGAATTCATTCAGAACATAAAAAGAGGGGTTTCCACTTTTTAAAAGAAAAATATAAATGGAGTCTACCTGAGAAGACTGAACATACTGCTTCAGTGTGAAGCTTGCTGCTATGAAACTGTTTTTGAAGGCTCTTGATTTGCGGTGTGTGTACTTTCTTACCTTCTTGTGAATTCCTTAGGAAATGTCTCAGATGCCTGGTGGGACAACCTGTTACTGACATGTGAGAGTTGTCTTTAGCTTTCACAGATTGTCTCACCATGCTGCAGCACATGTAAGTTTAAGACTAAAAAATGCTGAAGTTTTTCTGTGCCTGGCAGGTCAGAGGATGTTCTTTAGAATAGGGAGGAATCACGTGTACCTGTGGCATTGGCAGATAATTCTGAGTTCACATCTACAAACTCTGTTGTAATATTGGGACTCAGTAGCCTGTGCCTGTTACGAATTCATCTGTGTCAAAAATAGATGGAAGCTTAATAAGATGCATAAGGCACATGCCCATCTACAGTAGGATCCACAGTGAATGCTCTGTCTTGAGGAACCACAGTTTCCCTAGGGTAAGTAACTGCTGTTTCCTTTATGTGTGTTTTCTGATGGAGTGAGAGGAGAGCATCTCTGTCCCTTAAACAATAGAGCAAGAAATGGCCCTTTAACTCATATCTTCTGAAAATGGATTGTAATTGTGACCAACTTGATAAATTCTCATCTTGCTCGTAGCTCTTGTGGAAATGCAGCACCTTGTAACATTAACTCAGATCATGAGCACCTGGGGCAGTCAAGTCTCTTAGGCAGTTTTACTCTTCCCAAATAAAATGGCCAGTGGTTTTTTTGCCTGAGCCTTTCTGTTGAGTTTCTGAATTTTTGAACTTCAGACTACTAGCAAAAACTTTTCACGGAAAAAATTACAGGAAAACAGAACTGAGTGCAGTAAAGAAAGTATTCTGTTATTGACTTGTTTATTCTGTAAGTATACCTCAAAAAGTAAAATGTTTAACCAAAGAAACTGATATAGAATGTGAATGAAAACAGGCAAACAAAATGAAGATGGGATTAAGTCTCCTTTCCCTTGAGTGCTTGAATATAAGCAGAAAGCAAGATTTTTGGCTAAGTAAGTAGAAGATTTGGGTTTTTATGTTAAACAAAAAATAACCTACGTCTGTTGGTTAGTTCTCTGCCAATAAAAATAATAATAAAATTCCTTTGACTTGAAAATCAACATGTCTTATCTCAGATGTATGGTGCATTTACTGAGCTCTCTTGATACAGATAAGTCTCTTAAAAGAACCCCACAACAATTTCTAGTGTTGACTTCCTTTGTCTTTCTTGCATAGCATATAATGCATGACTACACTGGTGTTGCTGATATGGGATTCAAGAGGGTTGCAGAGTTTTCTTTTCCCTTCTTTCCAAGACAGTGAAGTTTCTCCAATGCCATTTTAAAAAAAGGTCCTGAGATCACGGTGCCATAAATGTGTAGGCACTCAAAGTATCAAACCATACTATTGTAATATAATTTTGCAAGGACCTCTCTAAGGTGTTTGATGTAGATACTGAATATTAGGGCAATGTTACTGTTAGTGTTTCTCTTGCCTTGAAAAGCAAGTCTACTAGAAACTGGGATGTGGATTAGATTCCTTATAGCACTTGCTACAGCTTCTTTGTACTGACTTTGAGCCCTCTGGAGATGTGCACATAAGAAGGGGCTGTTTTGTATCTTCAAATAGATTGGATATTAAACAAACTCATTATACAAAGAGAACTTGTTTATTCATACAGTCTTGGCACCTACATTCTGGACTGAAAAACTTCGTCATATAGTTCAACTACTTTTGTCTTTTGGGGTTCATGTGTGTCAAACATGACTTTAAGGCAGGTTTGTTTTCTAAATGACTTGCTCAACTTGCAGAGCTGTATGTGAAGTGAGCAAACCATAGAGAAGGGTCCAAACTCTCCCATCCTGCTTAAAGCAGAAAACTGGTACTGACTTTTAAAAGGAGATGGTTCCAAGAGTAATTCTGAAGATTGTATGTCATAAATGCTAGTAAAATCTTACATGGCAGAACTTTCAGGGAGCAGAAAGGTTAGTGGTTCCTCATTGGATTCAATTTGACTGTTGGATAGGTTAGGAGGATCAGTATCAGGGTGGGAAGTAATAGTGCCCCTTACCTGCCCTCTGTGCTGGAGGAGGATGCATGGAGGGGCAGAAACTACCTGGGATGGATCAGAGGCTACAAACAGTGCCAAATTTGGGAGCCAGCTTTATTCTCGTCCCCCTCTTTTGCTGTATTTCAGGTGTGTTGGTATTCTTTTTGCAATAACTCATTTGAGTGCCTGAAGGGGTAGCAATGTTGGATATGTCAGAGTTACTAACTCCTTCGTTTCTCTTCCATGCTTTCTCCTCCTGCAAGGAGCGGAAGGTACTTCATCTTCTGCTGTCTTCGCTTCTTAGCACTTTTAAGTTTTTTGTTGATTTCTAGCATTGTGGCAAGTTTGTCTTCTGAATATTTATTTCACCCTTTATTTATATATTAAACTGTAAATGAACTAGTAGTGTATGCTATAAAACTTCAGGTTGTACCTGTCGTGATGATGTTTTTGTTTAATTTTGATTTTTGGTTTAAAAAACCTCCAAATGCAACTAATTTTATGTTACTTTTCCTCCTGTTTTTGTAGGTTTTCATAGAGCTGAATCACATTAAAAAGTGCAATACTGTGCGAGGAGTCTTTGTCCTGGAGGAATTTGGTAATTACATTATTTTGATATTAGGTCTGTACTTACATGGCAGTAACTCAAATTTCCAGTCTTCAGATTCAGAGTTGCACTGCAATTTCGAAAATGGGAGAGAATGTAGGTTGCATATAAGAAGTTGCCTGAGAGATGAGTGGCTTTACATAAAAAATTGCAGATTAATTTTTATCATATTAAGATTTTTGATCTAGGTGCTTTTTGTTACTAGACAGAGAAAATGTCCTGAAGTCTTCTGAAACAAACAAAACCCAGATGTGGATGTGTTTGTGAATTTTCTTTGGTATGTTCCTTTTTCATCTGAGAAAACCACATTTTTAAAGCAGGATTTAAAGTTGATCTTTCTCAACACACTATGCTTTCATTACAAGGAATTACTGTTAATTGCAAAGCTTTCTTTTTGCTCTAGGTGTAGTTTAATTTTTGTTGAATGGAGCAGAAGATGTTTTGTCAGGTTGTACTTTATTTATCCTGTGATTTTTGTTTTAGAGCATGAGTGGAAAAGTGAAGGTTAAGGAGAACAGAGTTTGTGCTCTTCTGGTCAGTTATTACTGTTGCATATTTGCCTACACTGGAGTCTGGGCAAAAGTTCAAGTTACTCTCCAGTGTTAGTGTCAGTCACAATATTCCTAACTAGGGTCTGAAAAAGATGAGTGACTTCAGATGCAGCTCTCTGGAAGGCTGAATCACACATTTCTCTTGAAACCCAAATAGATTTATTCTTCCAGCCATCTTTGAGACATTTGTTTAGATCTAAGGAGTAGGTATGAAATATATAAAAAGAAGCTAAATTTTGCAACATTCCATAGTAGATCAGCATACATACTTTGGCCATTAATCAAAATCTGAATCAGCAGCTCCCATTACCAAGACTGTTACAGTTCTTTGGTACTGTGAACAGAATGTTCTGGCTGAGGGATTCTCCCTTGAATTATGGAAGACTATTAATATGAGGTTTCTGAAATGAATGTCTTTGTCCATGACAATGCATTGTCTCCTTTGGGTGACACAGTTCTAATTGATAAAACCCTTCTGATTGTTGCAGTTCACTTGTTTACCATAAATCCCCCAGGTGTTTCAGATTTAAATTTGTGAAAAATTTTTTTCCATTTTTCAAAATTGTTGTTTGTGGTCCATGTGATCAGATCTGTATATATATTTAAACCACAAAAATTTTCTAATAGTTTAGATGTTCGTAAGTTCTGCTCAATTTATGTTCTTTTTATACCATATTTTCACTCTGATGAGTGTGATTCATTTTACTAGTTACAGAAATTCTTAAGTCAGTAAAAGGTTATTGATGGATTTTACAAAGCCAAGAATTCAGAAGTCATAAAATTAGCTTAAAGAATGGCTTCAGCTTCTGAAATATTTAACTTAAAAGAAATTACTTGGATAAGAAATTAATTTTGGATCATTTTTTGAGGTTTTAGTGCAAAATACTTCTTTTAATAGTTGTTTATATTGCATAAGAAGAGAGTGTTTGACTTGGTAATTTCTACTTAATTTGTATTGATGACTCTATCACAGCATTTAGCCCCTAAATAATGTCTGTAATAAATGTAAGAAAAGTACTTCTTTTTTTTTTTTAACAGAAGATTTTGTAATCAAGGGCCTATTGCAAAGGCTAGAGTTGTCATATGGACAACTTATAAAAGGTTAATTTTAAGAAGTAATTAAAAATAAACTGGGAGTTGAAATCTACAAGTAAAAATTGAGAATTAAACCACGTGGGTTAAAAATATCCTCTCTCCAAAACCAGAGGTCACAGACAAGAACCAATTTAGATGTACCAAATAAGATTGACAATTTGCCCATCCAGCTAATAAAGAGAAAGAAAAAAGAAAGGAGGATATTGCAGGGAGCTAACTTTTTTTCTTATGCCAAGATTAGAGTCTACCTAAGAGCTGTTTTTGAATTGTTGTAAAGGTGAGAAGATATGACAATCTGTCCTGTTCAAGATAAATTATCATGTTTGGTAGTTGTAGACTAAAAGCATTCAGCAAAAACTTGCTTGGACTTCTTAAGAATGAAGTTATTTAGCTGTGTTAAGTGTTGTGAATCTTGCTATCAGATTTATTACAGTAGGAGCATTTTGAAGTAGTAGATGCTCTTGTGTGCATACTCCAGTCTGATGGGAAGTACTTCAATGCAAGATTTTGATTTTACCAAGCATGAGTGCTCCAAATTAGTGATAGCACAGGAGGAAATTAAAGGTCTGTTTGTGTTAATGCTGGGTTTAGATGGCAGCATCACAGTTGGACTTGTGGTTTCAGAGTAGGATGCAAGCAGAAGTTTAGGAATTGTGTCCCACAAATGAAAGTGTAAATTTAAGTAAGTGAGGAAATGTAAGGTTCTTCCCTCTGGAATTTGAGTTACTGCTGTGTACTTGTGCTTTACTTTCTTGTGGCCCCTTCACCGCCGCTGCTATGAAAACCTTCATTCTCCAGCAGGTAAAGTGATGTCCCCTAAACTCATTTTGTGGTAGCACCATATTTTCATTTACAGGACCAAAGGCTGCAGGATGGTGCTTAATAAGTTACTCCCTTCATCCACTCAGTTCATGGGCATCAGGAATAACTTCTAATGTTACAAGAAAAGTGCTAATCTCTCAGAGGCTTGGGTCTTTTCTTTGGGTTTTTTTCTTGTTGTGATGGGTTTTGTTTGTTTGTTTTTGTTTTTTTTTTTTTTT
>VZRX01002424.1:66526-124240 GCA_013398075.1 Notiomystis cincta
GTTTTTTTTTGTTTTTTTTTTTTTTTTAGTGGGAGGGCAGTTTTTTTTTCCTTTTTTCTTTGTATTCTGCAGTGGTAGTGCTTTGACTTCTGTGTGTGTAAATGCAAACCCACTCTTCTTAATCTTCCTAACTCAGTCCTCTCAGGAGAATTTTCTGCATTGGAAGGACTGTGAAGGAGTACTTTAAGTAAAGACAAGGCAACTTACTGTGAAGTGGAGAGATAGTACCTTGCCTAGCTGCTCTCCTGTTCCCTCTCTTCCTGTTCTCAGTTATGATACAGGACTTTACAGCTTCCCTTCTCTCCTTCCCTCGTGGCACAAGGTCCTTACAGCTTTCCCTTCCTGCTTTTTGAAGAGTGTATGAACAGTTGTATGTTATCCAGTGGGCAGTGAGACTTACACAGCTGTAAAAGTCCTACCCTATTTGGCTGTGCACCAGCCTCACTCCCACCTTTACCCCTGGTGACATGGAGTTAATTTGGAACATCTGGTGCCAACGGGTAAGGTAGCTTGGATGTGCACCTTCTTATTTCCCCAGCTTTAGTCTCTGGTATCACTGGGGCAGTGCAGCCTGGGTGTGCACTTCCCTTGTTTCTCAGCCCTTAATGCAACTGCCAACCCCAAGGAGAGTGAGAGTTGGAAAATAAAACAAAAATATTGCATTACTTGTTACCATCATATTCTGTACTTTTCAATAGATTCTTCTCAAGAATGACAATACCATGACATATGAGAATTAGTAGGTACTGGTTTATATTTTGAGAACTTTCTCAAACCCAGTCTGCACTGCCTACTCTTGGCCCCTTAGAGTGTGATCCGTCTCCCTCTCCAGCGTTGAGCCGTGTCATATCATAGTGGAAGAGATGACATCTGCATGGACAGGTTTTGTTGTGGACTTTTCCTGGTTCTTCATACTGAACTCATCTGCCTCTGTTTCTTTTCTTGTCAGTAGTACTATGTGTAATAAAACATTTATCCTTCCTCTATGAACCTGGAATGATTTGGTTTTGCATAATTTCTGTACTGCTTCTTCTAAATTCTTTTGTTGTGACACAGAAATTTCATGGCAAATTCCAGCTATTCTGGAAGGGAAGTATGCAGAGTTGGTTGTGGTATTCCCCTGATCTTTACATTTAAAATTTGCCAGTTGTATGTTCTAGTGTGGTCTTTGTTCTCTTCTGGTGATTTCCCATGGTATCTGTTCACAACATTTGCAGACCAAGTGCGGGCCAAAGGCACAGTTCAGATACACTGCACACAAATGGGGTGGTTACAGTTTGCTTTTTTATGCACTCCACAATGAGAACAAAAGACAAATTTCCTTTAGCTATATTATGCCAGTTTTCTTTCTATCAGTTTGAGGCAGTGCAAGGGAACAAGGTCAGATTTTCTGGATAATAGATTGTTTTCATCAGTGGCCTAATCCTCTTTTTATATAAAGATTTCTTTAAACCAACCAGCCTGGTATTTTAAAAATACATGTCACTGAACTCAGCATTTTATTTTAAGGCAACTAATTCAAAAACTATAAACGTTTTCAGTGAGTATGTCAAGTAAATACCATCACACACATCCTGTACAGGAGAAAGAATATCTTGAGAAACTTAAAATAGAGCTGGAAACCAGTCTTTCAGTTAAGAAAATTTTCTCCCTCAGCTCCTTTTTTTTCCCCCCCTGGATTTCACTATCTTATATATAGTGTCCAACAATTCTTTTGAGATCTGTTATTCAGCAAAGAAGGAGTCAAACATCTCAAGGGCAAAATCTTTGCGACTCATATAGTGACAAATTCCAATGGAATTTTTGGGTTATATTTTCTTGTAATAGATGTTACACATATTTTGTCATTAAGCATATTTTTTCATTATTTTTACTGTCTAGCAGGAGTAAGTAATATGAGAAAAGCCAGAGTCTCTAAGAACCATCAAATATCTGCTGTGCCAAACAGAGGCAGTGAAAATTTTTGCCAGCTTGAGTAATTTATTATGACTTTACCAGTATCTTCCAAGGATATCTATAATGTAAATGCAAAGAAGTAAAAGTATGTAGAAGTGAGGGATAGTGAGGTGCCCTGTACCTGCACCTGCTGTCTGTCTGCATCCCTTCCCTTTCCCATGGGAACGTTGTGCTATTTCTTCCCCATTTGCCTCTCGTTTTTTGAACTTTTTGTTTTGTCTCTTGCCCGTCCGGTTTTAGTTCCTGAAACTAAAGAAGTGGTGAGCCACAAGTACAAGACACCAATGGTGAGTCTACTGTGATGCCTCTGGTGGTTCTCTAGAGGATGTATCTTTACATTTTCATGTGGAGAAAAGAATTACATTGAGATGCAGGATTTACAGTGAAACACCAGCTGCTCTTTGTGATGTTTTCGTTAGGGGGAGACAGCAAAACTCAGTGATTGTTGGAGGAACTCACCAGTAGTGCAGAAAGCACTGTCTTTTTATTTAAGACAGATAGAGATGCAAGGTAGCCATTTTGGCATTGAACTTCAGCCCAATAAGAGCTGGTGGAACTGTTGATTTTAAGACAGTGCAGAATGCAATCATTAATCCAAAGAACCGATGGAAAGGGAGATTACTTCCTAGGAATTAAATGATTTTTAACAGTTTACAAAAAATTACCATTTCCTCATGAGCAATGAGTTGTGAGAGAGCAGTCAAAGTCTTGATTCCTGCTGTATAGATGAGTTTTTGTTGTGGTTTAATGTTCAGTTTTTATAAGATTTTTGTGAACACCAGCAGTTGATAATTATACTTAGCACTTATATAAATGATCAGGCTTATATGCACTTATGAGGAATAAATAGAAACCAATGATTATCATCAGAAATGAAATTTCTTCAGTTTATGTCTGAAGTGCAATGTGTACATTCGGTGACTTCATGGAAGCTCAGTCCTTCAAGGGGAGAGAGAGCAAAATCATTTGAAGAAGCTGGAAATGTTTTAGAACAAAATGCTTCGAATATATGTAGTTTAAGAAGAAAATAGCTGTATCTGTTAGTAAGAAAGGTTTAATGAAAAGGAAAAGTATTTTATGGAAGTGTTTTAGCTTGTACTATAATACAGCAGAACGTTGTTATGCTTGTTACCTTTACAAATATTTTAAATGTCAGTTTACAGAATAAGAATTTTTAAGATCACCACAATAGCTGGTATTAGAACTAGTATATAAATTAAGTCTAAGTATTACCTTCACTGAATTGTGTTGCCAGTCACATGGTAGAAGAGGATTTTTTTGTTAAATAATAGCACAATTAATCAGCTAAATGATTGTAAGTCTTAGTAGTGCTATGAAACCTTCTTTTTAGTTAGCTCCTTCAACCTTTCCCAGAAAATGTCTTGTCATTTCATACAACAGATCAAAAGCAAATATGCAGAATGGTTTTTCTAAAGCCAGCTGGCCAACTTTCTAGCTTAGCATACTGTTCTTAAAAATTATTAACTCATACTGTTAAGCAGCTAATGTTTTTATCCCAAAGGAATTTTTTAGTTTGTTATATGGCTCTTCTTCTCTATCCATCTCAGCTAGAAGGTGGTAGGGAACACATTTGTCCCATGAAGGAAGATGTACAGGAAAATACAAATGTGCAATGGATTTTGTAAAACAATCTGAATTCAGTATCTCTTCTTCTAAATTCTTGTAGGCTCATGAGATCTGCTACTCCGTGCTGTGTCTCTTCTCTTATGTGGCTGCAGTTCGTGGAAAAGAGGCAGAAAACAAAAGCAAACCACCTCGACCAGTCTCCAGTTGATCATGATACTTGGAAATATCTTCCCTTTGGCACACTGATATGCAGTACTCCCAGTTTTACTGCAGTTACTGGAGCTCACTTTCTGTCTTTTATGAGAACTTGATTATTTATGTATGACCCTGCAAGTCTTTCCCCATAGAAAAACCTGAGCCTTCACTGTTCAGTCTCCTTCTGAATTCATCCTTAATGGAGTTTCTAAATGAGCTTTTAATCAGACAGTTTTGAGCATCTGCATCCAGCTGTGAGTGACTTTCTCTGGACATTCCTTTGAAATTTTTTTTTGTTAAGATGACTAACAGCTTGGGTTCGTTTGTTTTTTGTTCTAGTGGTACTTGTTACAATTGAATCACTTTACAACTGCAGGCTTCTGCTTTCAGATTCTCTGGTATGTGCACAGTGGAAGCAGCCTGGTCCTGTATGTTGTTTCAGTGTTGTGTTTTTGTTGTTTTCCTTCTGTGTTGTTAATTTTTAATTACCAACACAGAGTTCCTGTCACATAGTTCTACAGTCCCTTTTGGTAGACATGAACAATTTACCTGTCATAGTCTTAAAATATCATGTGACAGTTGAAGTTTGGTTATTTAATTGGTCCATTTTTGGAGATGACTGCTTCTCAAGTGGAGAGAGAAAGTTTGAAGATGGTATAGTGTTAAAAACCTCAACACTTCATGGGTTGTGTGGATTTTCAAATGGGAGTTTAGGTAACATTTGTAGCTACCCCAGCAGTAGAGTTAACAGGTGCAAAAAAAAGCACTCCCTAAAGCAGTTAATCACAGGGATTAGAAAATGAATAAGGCAGTGTAAAACTTGGAAACATTACTGACAGAAGCACAGTACAGAAAACTGCAGAACATGTTCAGAAGCCCAGAGTATTTTGCTGTCTTCAAATTTTTTAAATTATTGCTTTTTATTTTTTTTTTCAATCTGTACCTGTATATGAAGGGATCCTGAAAATATTGTGTTTATGTATAATGAAACTCATGTAGTTAAAACTATCCATCACATTCCTTATTTTAAATAGGCTGGATATGAATGTTTTTTTTGCATCCTGTTTTTCTTCTTGAACTGTACTGCACTTGTCTGGAAAGCTCTTAGGATGCTGGAAGGTGAGACTGTCTAGAGAAAATAATGTTACATGTAAAATACCAGGAAAAATGGCTCTGATACAAACTGATGTATTGTATGTTTTGACATAGAATTCTGACTCAATGCACCCAGAAATAACCCTGTTTTGGCTTGGTCAGGGTATCTGCCATTTTAAATGGAATATACTAGTATGGGTGAGGATGATGTAAATATTATAGTATCACATCTATTTATAGAAACTGTACAGCTCTCTGAATGTGAAAATAAAATGTCATTCAACCAGCAACTAGTTTTCATCCTCCTGTGCTTTCCTAGCATTTGTTACTCTGAAACAAATATAATTATATACAAAATACACCATACACATACATGAAATAGTGGAAAAGAGAAGACTCTAAATTGACAATTGAAATTTCTTTCCATGGAAGCAGTTTTAAATAATTTGTTGGATGTTTTTCTTCTGACACAACATCTGTGTCATTTGTCTTTAAAACAAAAGTGTTTGAAAAACATGAATAGGGAAAACAGACACATCTGAAATACGGAAATTTCTTTTGCATGCTTGCAAGTAGAAGTGGTATGTAAAGGATTTTTCATCCTTTCCTAACATAAAAACAAAACAGAAATTGGCAAATAATGCCTGGTTTGAATTTATTTTCTTTCTTTTGTCTTCTGAGACCATAAATTTTCTTATAGCAGTATTTGAATTTTTAGCATTTGTAGTTTTCTGCATACTACTGTATTTCAAATACAGTTAAGACTGAAAGCACTTCAGTATACAATAGAGGTTCAATTTCTGCAATGCTGGGTAGAACATTTCAATTTTTAGATTTTAATTATGTTAGTAGGCCTATTAACATAATCAACTTAAAATTATAGGGGGAAGATTATTAAATTCACATCATTTACTGTATACAGCTCCTTTTTAAATTACATAAACTGTTGTCTGCTTTAGGCTAATGAGAAACTTCAGTCCAGAATAAGACTTTTAAAGGACCTGGTAACAAAAATGGCCCTCTGTCCCTTTTGACAGAATTTGTTTTGAAGAACAAGTGTGCCTAAATATAGTGCCTGCTGTTTGGTGGCTGGGATGAATCAGTAACAAGCTCAGCAACTGCACTGGCACTGAGCTCCTGCTCTTTAGGTGAGACTTGGCTTCAGAATGGAAGACATTTTTGAAATATATAAAATCTTTCTCATACTTGGTGTTGGAGGTGTAGCATATTCATCTGAGCCAAAAACATGCTGTGCAGAGTTTCCACCACTAAATGCCCAGTGCTGCTCTCTGGATACCAAATGCAAATATAAGTTGGATTTTAAATTGGTACAAAAATGTAAGTCTTTTGGAAAACAGTCTTCCATCCTTTCTACTCCATCACTCTGAAGCACTAAGAGGTAGATTAACTTTATTTTGGAGGGAAAAATAGTTACAGTGTTTTGCAACTGTTTTTAGTTATGTTCCACTCGTTTTGTTGTTTAGGTAACAATTCCTTGGCAACAGTTAAGAACGTGGAGGCCTCTAAAACTTCCAGAACCAAATGGAAGGCTAACTGAGACTAATTGGAAACTATCAATTGTGCTAGAAGTTTCTTAACCCAAAAAGAATCGTTCCTACGTTTTTACCACTAGGAGGAGCCTGTGTCTTATTTTATAAGAATCTCAGCATTGCAACCTTTTTGTTTTAATGCTTGTTATTTCCAGGGCACTTACACAAATGTGACAAAGAACATTAACTTGCCTTAAAACTTCCTTATGGCTGAATAGGTTTCTTTTTCTGCTACAGTTTCTTGTTTGTGGAAGTTGGTTTTCAAAATTACAGTAATTAACTGTGCTCTGCAAACAGTGGAATTTGTGAGTATTCTTCCTAGCAGTTTTCAAAGTGGAACCTAAGTTACTGATTTATCTGTACTCTGGTTATCAGATCTTCATTGTGATGTTCCAAAACCACGCTTGTTTTATTTGTGAATGCAGTGCCCACTTCTAATACTAGTGGATCCACATTTTAAAGGGTAAAAGTTTAAGCATCAGTGCATGTCAAGACACTGATACTTACTAAGTGATATTTGTTAAAGATACATCTGGAAATAGCTTTTTGAAGGTCTATTGAAGGAAAGAGCTCATTACTTTAAAAATACTGTTGTAAAAATTTCTTAACTTTGGATAATCCCTACCATCCTACTTTAACACTTTCAGGACAGCAGAATAAGATAAAATGTTCATCTGGATATTTAAAAGTTAAATTGCTAGTAAATATAAGTCACTAAGAATTGCAATTCCAACTAAATTTCTAACTTAGTAATCAAAGTGGATGGGAAAATTGGCTGTGATTATAAGCCTGAGGAACCTTTATGTTTCAAAAACACTGAAGGTATTTCTGGAATGATGCTGCTTATGCTAGAAGAGGGCTTTTGGCTCACAGAGTGTATTTCTAATAAGGATGTGGTTGCCTGCAATGGAACAAATCAGCTGCTTGCCCCAATGTCAGGCATAGGCTCCTGTTATCACTGAATTCAGAATTAGGCAGAAAATAGAAGCTAAGCTTCCCACAAAGAGCAATATTTACATCCCAGTTCCCCTTGATTGCCAAAGGGATGAAAGTCAGATGATGTTGCCTCTGAGGCAAGATCTTCCTTCTGGGAGAAAAATGGTTTCTGCTTAGCTCTGATTCCAGTGGTATTTACAAACTCCAAGTCACTGCTTTTGGACAAGCCAGGTGTTGATGAAACAAAATATCTCCGAGCTCCAGAAGAAGTGGGAATTGGGACCAAGAAGCAGCAGCTTTGTGCATAGAACCCTGCCATACAAAAGGCAGTGCCACAGAGCTGCTTGCTGTTCCAGAAGGCACAGCTCAGCCAGAGGCATCTGCTTGTCACAAGGGCAGGACACTGCCAGGCAGCTGAGTGCTGTCCTTGCCTATGCTGCTGGTAAAGGCTTTGCATGGAGCCCTCCCTGTGACATCCTTGGAAGATCTTCAGTGTGAGCAACATCACTGAGATTCTACAGCCATTCTCAGAGTGGCCATTTCACTAAAATAGTAGAAATGTGATGAAGATTCAAATAATAGTTTGTATGTGACCCCTCTTTCCAGCACTGTGTCTGAAGGTTTAAAAGCTTGATGTTGGTGACAAGTGAGGTTTAAGTGCATGCCAGGCTTAGAGAGGACCTCTTTCAGTCAGGTACTGTACTCAGATATGATAAAAATTAGTGTTTATACCAAGGTTAGTAAAATCCTAGGTTAACTCTCTGTTTACAGGTGTACAGTGTATTGAAAGTTCTGCAGCATAGTAGTTCTAGCACTGATTGATTTTGTTTTAAAGCATCAGTCCAAAGAAACATATATATGTCAACTAAGGGCAAACAGTCCTGCTTCTATTTGCAACAGTTACTATAGTGATAAACGTGGTTTAGGAACCTACATAGAAATAGAAAACACCATCTCCCAAAATAGCTGTATATAAAAAGGAACAAATGGTGGCAGGAAAAACACCAGTAAAACTCTAAATAGTTGCTTCCTTCAAGTATGTGAAAATTCTGGTTCTGTATTTTCATTCTTTCCACTCATTTTTGCCTTTTCAGTTTTTTTTTTTTTCAGTTCCAGTGTCTATCCATCGTGCTCTGGCTATCACAGCACTTTCTGTCTTCTCTTTTTACACATCATCCTGCTTGGATTCCTCGCCATTTCCTCACACATCCTTGGCCTACACTCTCTTCAGCCAGTCAGGCTCAGCTCTGCACCTCAATTTCCCATCAGATCATCTCCATCTGTTTCCCTTTGTAGCTTTTTCATACATTCTTCTTGCCTCTGTGACCATCATCATCTCCCAGCCTCTTTGCCCAGGCAGTTCAGACTTAGGCTCTTCCCAGTCACCTGCTCAACCAGTCTCTGCCCCTTTCCAGCTTCCTGTCATAGTCTCTCATTCCTCTCTCCTGTTCTTACCAAGTGCTCTGCCATCTTTCATTCTCAGCCTTATTTCACGCTTACTCCTCTTGCATTTAAATCAAGTTATTTTTGGTGGAGTGCTGAAGAGTGTTACAGAGAGAAGGGAAAAGGTTTCCAGTCTTTGCTGCTGTTCTGTGATGGCTCCCAGCAGCAGCTCTTCCTTACACTGCTTGTTAGAAATGACTCAATCATTTAATCTGATACTAAAAATAAATAAATTTGTCTAAACCAGACTTGGAACCTAAAAAATCTCATACATTGTTAAAGTTTTTCAGTACTATAGGAAACAAAAATTATAAAAGGAAATACCATGCTTTGTAAGTACACAATCCTGCTTTCCCCCTTATACCAGTGAGGAAGAACAAATCCCATTTTTGAGGTAGAAATTTTTGAGGACTTTCCTATGATCAAAATCTACTGTCCTTGGGGTTTTCTTTTCAAGCAGCACATGTAATGAACTAATTTATGAAGCAGAAGGGAAGCTTGGATTTTTTGGCCATTTTTTTCCTGGGTATATGAAAACCATAAGTAAATAATGAAAGTGTACTTGAGAGATATATTGATATTTAATATTTTTGTGATCATAATTTCCTGGAACAGATCTGGATTGCTGGGGCCCTTATTTGCCTTATTATTAGCATTGTGACAGATACCAAGGAAATGCAACCTTACTGAAGGTTAGATTGTATTCATCTGAGTTTATGTATTTGGGTCCCAAATACATAACACTTCCAAGCAGAACAGTGGAAACTATGTATGATATTGTTTATGTTTGCTAAATAAATTATAAAGAACACAAAATCGTGTTCAGACCATTATCTGTGGTTAAGAAGAAAAAGGGAGTACACTTACCACTTATTTTTATTTCACACTGGCATACAGACTGATATTTTATATATTTTAGATTAGTCACTTTTTTAGATTATTTGTCTTTGGTACAGCTGTCCTAATACAGAATTATGACTGAAATGAGTTCATAACTGTGACATTCATCTGTGCTTTCAGGGCTGGTTATTGTCAGTGTTTCTGTCTGGCACAGAAAGCAGATGCTTGGCAGTTTTTTCTGGATCTGGACCTAAAAAGTGAGGCTGTTCTTATCTGTTTCTTTTAAACTTTCACCAGTTCAAGCTGTTTAGGATGTGTTGCTTATGCAGGCTGCTGTGGGGACCCTGCCGAATGACAAGTAAAGGATATCTCTGTGACAGCTTTTGTTTCCCTGAAATAGACTTCTCTTCTTGGGAAGCACTTGAAAGGTATCAGTGGGGCTATTTTTAATCTCAACACACTGTTCTTATAAAATTCATTTGTAAGGAGACAGGAACAGCTTGTAGTTCTAAACCTGCTCTGAGACAACACGTCAGTGACAAACTTCTCTCCCAAATACATACAAGGATTTTGTTTCCAAGGAATTCTGTGACCAAAGCAACATAAATGACTTTTCTGACTTTCAGAAAGTCTTTTCTCTTGCTGCTGTCATTTGAATGGCCACTGTATGATTAAATTAAGGAAAGAGTTGTACCAACTAATACTTTCTTGTGTTTTCATTCATTCTACTCAATTGTAGTTCTCTCTTGAAATAGCCAGAACAATAATACTTTCTCATAAGGAATGAAACCTGCAGGTGAGATGTACTGAGGCTATCTTTAAATGTCTGGCATGCCTTGCACTGAAAAATTTGTTAAAATAATATATAGGAACCTCTTTATCTCTCACTGTAATTTTCAACAAGTAGAACTGTTTTATGTATAATTTGATATAATTTTCTGTATAATTTGATATAATAAGCCTAGAAAAATCTGAAGAAGTTGGTAAAGATAATTGTTCCCTCTTACAGGGAGGAGGAAGATAATATCAAGACAGGTGAGGCACTTTTCATAAACATTCTGTTGGGACAATTTGAACTCAATCGATTTAATTTGCATTTTACCCCACTATGTCATGTAAGTATTGTAACTTAGGCAGCAAAGCTGCTTAAGAATAATAGAATTATAGAACAGTTTGGGTTGAAAGGGACCTTTGAAGGTCATCTAGATCACCTAGGTCATCATCTGTATCATCAGCTTTTTTAATCAGGTGATGCATTGACTGAAGTGATCAGCTAAACCAAAACAATCCATCAAATACAAGGTTTAGAATTTAGAAGCTACTTTAGGGAAGATTTTTCCAAACATGATACTGAATGCAAGTAGTTATCTATTTTACATTGATTTCTGCCTAATAGTAGAATGATCTCCCAGGCAATGGTTTATTAGCAAATACATGAATGTGTGAGAATTTAGGACTCTATCATTTTAGAATGTTTCTATCTGCATAGCTGCTAGTGCACTGTCAGTTACAAGCATTGAGTGGTGTAATTAACCATAACCTGGATAGCTAAATAAAATGTGTTAGTATCTATTTGGTCACAATATACATTAATGGAAACATAGCTTCTTATTACACAGGTTACCCTTCCTTGGACACACGAGCATTCACCTGCATTTTGGATGGTATAAAAATATATTAACAGTTGACATCCTTTCTGCAAGAATAGTTTTAGTACTAGAGCATATACTTGGATTTACAGTGACTTGGGAATGAAATACTGCTGACATTTTTATTAACCAGTCAGCAAACTAAGGCTCAGGAAAGAAACAACAGTCACTTTTCTGCAGCTGTTACCACAGATATGCCTCCTGGTTTTAAAGTAGTAGTCACGGACCTGTTTTAGCAGAATACAGAATAGGCTGCAACCTGAGAAGCTCTGCCACACAGTCACTGTCATGACTTCTGCGTGGACATAACTAATTTCCTTCTTTAGCTTCAGCTGATCCACTTCTTATTTGTTAATAGGAGAAGATAATTATCTCCATGGGGGACCATCAGTTAACTCCCACACAGCCTTTGACAGCTTCTGTATGAGCCTGCTGGAGAGGAAAAGGAAGAAACCCAGCAGCTTTACCTTAATCCGCTGTGCTCACACCACAATTTGAAGAGATTTTCTTCAGGCCTTGCAGCCCTGAGCTATAATCTCTCAGAGCAAGAGGTGACAAGTGGGTGGGGGAGCTCCTGGCACTGGAGAGGGGAGCTGGTGCTGCAGCACAATGGAGCTCTTTAGCCTTCTCCTTTGTTATTTTATGAAGCAATGGTCAACCATTAACTCATTTTGCTATTATTATTTGCTCACAGAATAATGGTCAGGATTTGAGGACTAAGGCAATCTCAAGGAAACAAGGTGCTCAGATAAGGTTTGTTTGCATTTGAGTTTAATTCCAGCTGGTGGCTTTTATGAAGAGTATTACATGAAGCTTCCCTTTGCCAGGAGCAAGGAAATATTGTTTACTTAGAGCATTTACACAACAGTGCTGCACACACAAATGAAAGAAAAGAATTGATGCTGTGGTGTGAAATGTGTGCTGTCCTAGGCTAAAATGTCAGCAGAGGCTTTGTTTGGCAGGTAGTGCCACCCTGAGAGAGCTGGGCTGGTAGGAGTACTGGGAGTGCTTTTTCTTGTCATAATATTTTAGACTTGATGTTTCTTAGCTGTGGGCTTTAGTAACGCCCTGCAACACCCCTGTGCTTCAGATGAGTCTTATGTATCTTAATTCAAAGCATCCAAGTATCTCCATCTGGCATGTAGTTTGTAGTCTGAAGGAAAGGCATGTATGCTGAGCAGGCAGCCAGCAGCTTGAATTGATAGGATTTAAATGGAAATTGTGGAAGCATCAAAACTTACAGCCAGTTTCCCATCCAGCTGGATAGAAATAATCAGCCTGAAGAGGTTATGTTTGTCTAAGTTACATACATTTTTCACTTGGAAGGATCTTTTTACTTGAGCAATAACAGATTATTTTCTCTTGGTGGGGGAAACTACTGGAAGGACTTCAGCAGGACTGCTGGTTTGAAAGTAAGTGCTGTCAGCTGTGAAAGGCACTTAATGTGCTAAAAGAGAATGCTGCTAGGTAGGAATTTTTAAACTTTATGACCTATGTTATTTTTTTTCTTTTACAATTGAACTTACCTTGCACACTTCTAACAGTACTAAACAACTACAAGGTAAGAATATTCACAGTTAGAGACATTTAGAGATAAGGCCATCTGATTTTACATCACAGGAGATCTCACCCAGGAAATGATAGCATAGACTAGGTTTCATTGAGTAGTCCTTCAGGTGTGATGGGGGAAAAATAGGAGATACTTTGTGGTTCTTAACCAGGTAGATTTGGGAGAGGCTTCTCAGTATATGTGGTTTTAATCAGATTGGGATGAAGGTTATTTACTTAATCAAATAATTTATTTATTACCAGCATGGAATTAATGAGTGATTAGTGACTCTGCTTTCAGGATCGGTGTCAAGCATGGAACAGATAAATGACAATACTATATACTGGCAAAACATCAATAAACACCTATCATTGTCTGAAGACCTTTCAAGGAATAATTACAGGAAATTGAGACCTTGCAGGTGCACCTTCCCCCTTTTGCTCTTTTCAGTAAGAGGAGTGGTTAGCATTTGGAATTTAGAATTCACATTTTTATGAAGACTTTTTAGAATCCTAACTAGAGTTAGTGCTTCTTTTTTGTAATGCCTTGGATTTGCATTTGGCTCGTTATCATTGGAAGTTTTGGGAGTTAAAACTAATTTGTGTTTTTCAAGTGCAGCATTCTTAGAGGTCCTATGGAACTGAGCTCTAACTCTTGCAATTCAGTCACTGCTTTGCAATATGCATTGTCCCACTGATGTTGGAATGGTCTTCTTGGTCCACTGCATTCTGGTCACAGGTTCTTTAGAATATGAATCATCTTTGTCTTTTATTTGTGGTATGTGCCTTATTTTTTAAATAATAGCATTGCTCAGAAAATGTAGGCACAAACCAATGTAAACCTGGCTGCATATTTTCCTTTTTAAATTTTATTTGTTGAATAATAACAATGAGCAACAGACAAGTGCTAACCTGGAATAAGTTTGCTTTGGCTTTAGAGAGCATCCTTTTTTGTTCTAATATCATAATGAAATAATCAAAACACACATCTCGTGGCCATCAGTGCTTTTATTATGAAGAGGCATTTGCTTGTTTAATACAACTAACACTCTGTGTCAGACATGCCTTCCCATCCCAAGTGGCACGTTGCAGGCAGGGGAGGAGTATTACTTCAGCTCCTTTGTGTAGCTTCTTCCAAAAGGCAATGCTGCCTGGATTCATCCCATCTTCCCACTGTCTCTTGTACTGTGATGATTAAAAAGTATTTTCCAGCCAGAAACTATCAACTACCACAGGTTACCCGAAATATTCTTCAGACTTGTAGGTGAGAAGCTAGAAATGCTATTGTGTCATTTGCTTAGACAAAATCAACTGCAAAATATGTTTACATATCACTCATAGCCTTTCACAAACCTTCTGTAAGAGTTATGACAGTAAAGTTATTACATTCCTTCCAAGCTTCTCCTTTAAAAATTTTTATTTACATGCAAATAATCTTGCTAGAATTTTCACTGTTTCATCTGACGTGCAAAATTATCTCTGCAGATTCATGTGATGTCTCTGATTGGTAGCAAAAACCACCTAATAACTGGAATTCTGTGCTGGTGTCTTTTTAAAAGCTAGAAAACAAGTAGTGGGTAATTATCAAAGGAACTATTTTCTATAAAAAGCAGAACAGTAGCTACAACCAGTGGTTCCCACATGGTGTGTTTTGGACACAGTGCTGCTCAAGAGCACAGCAGTGGATATTGCAAGCACTCATTGATAGTAAAAACTGTAGGAATGAAAGTTACATTCTGTTGTACAGAGATAAGTATAATGATTAAATACTGTAAATAGTATCTTACTGCTTCATTATTCTGAGCTACTTGTTTCTTATGAAGAATGTCAGAGTTCTGCAAAGAGAAAATGGAGTGAACTGTAGAATTGGGGAATTTACACTTGTTTCAGACATTAGGAAAGGGTTTTTTTCATTTTTACATAATTTTCCTATTGTTTTTTTAAATACTTATTTTATGTATGTAGTGGGAGAAAAGTTTTATCTTGATTTCTTTCAATTTCTTCATGTGGAGACAAGGGCAATCTAACTACAACAGATGTATGAAAAGAGGAAATATTGTCTGAAAACACACCAAGTAAGCAGGACATTACAAGACACTGCTGCCTCCTTGTACACGTGTATTAAATGATTTCTAAGATGAGCAGGACTCCTAAATGAGCAGAAATTATGTTTCATTAATTTCTTCACTTTTCTTCTTTTCAAGTTCCATTCTAATGCTGAGACAGAGAATGGGGAGAAGGATTTATTGTCAAATACATAATGTGATTGCCATTATAGTACTTCATTCTTTTAAAGTCTAAAATGTACATTACACTTCTAGATGCATTTAAATGTTAACTATGCTTTCTTTGTCAAAGCAAGATTATTGATATTAGTTAGCCCTACTTTAATAAATAGAAGTCTCTTAGAGGGAGTGCTTGTAGTGAGCTAAGAAGAAATGACAACAAAGTATTCTGTTATTCTTACAGATTTTTACATTGTCAAAGTGTATTAAAGGTGAAGACCCATGAAATACTGACTATTGAAAAAACAAACAAATCAAAACAAATATGCATACCCAACATTATAAACACACTAAAAAATCTCTACTATGAATATCTAATGATTGTTTATTCATATATCTGACCAAACAGCCATTGCGCTTTTGTCCAGCTGAATTTTGATTCTTACCTTGACTTGCAGATGAACTGAGCTTCAGAGTTTTACTGAGGTGCTGGAGAATGAAAAAAAAGTTTAAATATTATCAGACATTAAAGGATGCTAATTTTAAATTGAGACTTGTACTGAAGTTGAAATATGGATGCTCTCTAGTAGTTGCTTTTATCTGATGATTCTAAGATTTAATGTTCCTGAAGCAAGCTTCAGATGATGATAAAATTAATCTTTGAGCCCTGAGGGTAATTGCACCCAGCACTGCAAGCTGTACTGTATGCACATTCCTGATTTAGCACTGAGTCAAATATTCAGCTCAGTGCTGTGTAGAAATACCTTCAGGCTTGCTGTGCTGAAAATGGATTTCCATCAATTACTGTTATGTAGGTCACTTTTGCAGCTTTTGCTGGGTTTGAGAACTTAAAATAGTGCTACATACATTTGTATTGATAAATAGATACATTACTGGCAGCTTTACCGAAAATATTTAATATTTGATATTTTTTATTGTGTTATAAACATGTGACTTTTGTTCCTGGTCCTTTTGACAAACAAAATAATTTGCTAGTGTTCCAAAAATGTTTGAGATGTAGCATGCACTACCTTTTTCATATGTCTAGTAGCCAATGATTTGGTTTAAAACTTTCTGTTATGGGCTAAGCACAAAAGCTAATGAAGTTATCCTCAAAGCAGTGTTTGTAGATGGACCTCCCCCTTCCACTGCTAAGTGCTATATCTAGAAATATAAAGTCAGAAGTGCAATCATTGTACACCATCAGACTTGTATTAGCTAGCAAGCAATCTAATTCTATCATAATGCTTCAGAATGAAAAAAAAAGTCTTGCTGGTGCATGTAATTAACAAACTTTTTATACACCACCCAAAAAGTCAGGGTTAGTTAAAGGGGAACTATGATTTTATATTCTTTTAACTACCCATTTCTCTGTCTTCATTGCAGTGCTAGGGTTATCCACAGGGTTCATCTGATTACCTCTGACATCCAGCCTGCACTCTATTTCAGCTTCACCACACTCATTGACAGCTTTGCAGGTGTAAATGCCACCGTCGAAGGGCGTGGGTTTCCGGATCTCCAGGGTCAGCACCCCCTGCTTGCTGAACATGCGGTACTTGGCATCCCCAGAGAGATCCATTTTGTTTTTAAACCAGAATATCTTTGGCTGAAGAACAAAAAAGAGGATTTTTAGAATAGAAGGCAGAGAATGGCTGATTTACACCTGACTTTGCAGCTTTAAAGTAGCCATCCAAGGCTGGGTAGTGTTATAAGGGCTGTTTACAAAGCAGCGTTAAAAATTTTTTGAGGAACATCTCATTCAGTACAAATTCATGAAACCAGTAATTCAAAAGTTCAATATTTCTGTTAACTCACAAATAGCATATAGAAAATGTAGGTTTGTGCCCTGTTTTATTGCAATTTTAAAACCCCCATATCCCTATTAACTGTCTACAAATTCATTCATTTAGGAGTTATTTAGTTCTGCTTATTAAAATGTATTCGAATGCTACAAGTATCTTACAGAAGGGGAATTAAATGTCACAGATTATTGGACTAGAAGTGTCATGAAAGTCCACAGATGCTGGGTGGCCAAATTGGGATGCCAAGGATTGGTCAAGGAAGGGATTTTCCAACCCTCTAGAGCATCTTTAGAAACTTCAGGAATTTAAAAATTAAGTTCCTGTTGGCTTCCACTGTGGAATGAAGCGATTGGTTCTATACTGGTTCAAGCTTTTATGTTTTGTTTCCAGTACCTGAAAATGTGCATTTAATTTTTATAAATGAAATTTTGAAAATGAAAATTCTGATATGAAACAAACTGCTTTTCTTTACTTCAAGCTCATTAGTACATATAGTGAAGAAACAGTCTTTAAAGAATAGAAGACCAAGCTTTACATTTATCTATTTTTCTTTCAGAATTAATGTCTTCTGTTTATTCATCCATAAACCCCAAAACTACTGCACTGTTTTTACAGAGTGCATTCAAGTCTACTGAATCACTTTTGACCTGTGGTATATCAATCCAGCACATCTCACCTGCCATGCTTCATTTTCTTGACAGATCTCAGCTGGAATTTTTCCTGCCTTTTTTCCTTGATTCTCTATAGCCTCTTTATCTTTCTGGGTATGTGTCCCTTATGATATTTCATTACTGGCAGGGCATGAGTACTGTCTCTGCCTCAAGTGGTGACTTTTCCAGGCCATACAGATCATCCTGAAATGTGCTTGAGAATCTACAGTTATTCACAACTGGAAACCTCCTTCCACATAAGCTACTCTCTGTGAACAAGACCTTTTGCAGAGTACTGCAGCAGGTACTGAAATATTTTATCAAGGTTAATTTGGGCAATGGAAGTACAAAAACATATCTGGAAAAGCTCCTTAAAGAGTTTTAGGTGTACTGAAGGCTGAGGACTGCTTGGATCCTTCAGGCTGATGTGGAAGTAGGAGCTGGCATGCCTGCATTCCAAAGCCTGCCACTTCTGTACAATAGCAGCTGGAAAACTGAGGAGGTTTTTAAAGAATCTTCTTAAAACCATGGAAACAGAATGAAGTGGCTGCAGATGCACAAAAATGTCAGTTAACCAAGAGGGAATATTGTCAGTAACTCTGCCATTTCTAAGCTGAGGCAGCTACTGGAAGATGGATTTTGCCTAGTGGTATTTATTCTGTAATGTTCTTGTTCTTGAAGGTGTTTGCATGGATATGCTTCCTTTCTACTTTTGAGTTTTGTCTGGAGCTCCTTCTTCATCCAATGAACTGCAGCAAATGATTTTTTAAAAATTTGGACTCTGATTGTTACATGTTTTGCTCTGTAGCAATCAGATCCTTGCACAGATATGAGGTAGTGAAAGAAGCCGAAAATAAACAGCCAGAAGTGAAGGGATTGTACTAATATAAATTTATGACAAGATTATGTCATAATATGGTAAATTCCTTTACTGCAGACAAAAATCTTATTTCCCTTTTCTGAGAAGTCTAAATTTAGCTCCTAGCTGATACAGTTTTTACAGCTTGTTCCTGATTAACAAAAATAGTACATCTTTATGTACTCTTTGATGGGACTTTAATAAATATATTTACAATGAGAAAATATTCCTGCGAGATTAAAAAACCAAACCAACAAAACACCTTCACACAAGACCAGGTCTTATTCTAGTTAGTTTTGCAAAACAGCTCAGACTCCCAAAAACTTCTGTGGATGCATTAGTGTGCCAGAAAAACTGCTGTTCCTCTGTATCATTTGGCTAATGGAACAGTAAATGACATTGAGCTGCTGTTTCCTTCAGAGTCTGAAGAGAGCCAAGGATGGATTGTGAGATCATTGTGCTGTTGTTTACCTCCTGCAGTGAGTAGGTTTTATGCATTTCCAGTAGTGTGGTGCCACCACAAGCAGTCACTGTCCTGCCCTCTGCCTCCTTCACCGTGTTGCCCCCCCGGTTCCGCACCGCTCGCCCCCGTCTCTGCTGCAGCCCCAGGTGTGGCTGTGACTGGGAGCCCTCTGCTCCTCCTTTGCACAGCCATGCCAAGCTGAGCCCTGGCTGCTGGCAGGGCCAGGGAGAGCTGCCCCGTGTACCTTGGGGATGCCGCGCACGGCGCAGCTGAGCGTGGTGTTGTATCCCGCAATCACCGAGCGGTTCACCAAGGGGTGCGTGAACTTGGGCGCTTCCGAGAAGTCGTGTTCTTTGTAGCTGGGTGGTTTATAGGTGGTGCCTGCCATTCAGGGGAACAGAACCATGTGGTCACTTCTGCTGGCTTGTGTGCCACCTATCTGCCATTTATTTTGTCTGCACGAGTTTAAGAAGCTTCAAAGCTCTTGGCGTTTGTGATATAAAACCTCTTTAAATACATTTCATTCTAAACCACATCTCACATTTAATAGTTAAGGTAAAAAGTCCTGGCAGTCACGGGTTTTCAGCTTCTGTTAAAAATATGATAGCCATATGTGCACAGGGAAAGTCTTCCCCACGGACATCTTCAACTTTTAACCCCAAAATACAAGTATAATCCCCCAGTTGTATTATTTTCTTAAGGTAACATAGTTTAGGAAGACTGTGTGATTAAATATTTTTAAACTGATATTTGTATAAGTACAGGAGATCTGCCTAGATAAGGGCTCTTGATACTAAAATAGTTTGTAAGTGCTACTTACAAAATAATGAAAATATCTTTAGAGGTGCAGTTAGTAAAACTGTATTTTCCATTCGCCAGTGTATTACTTCTGGTACTTAGTGGCTTTTGTGATCTTTATTTTGAAGAATATGTTACCTGTTTTTTGGATATAGGCAGGATTTTTGGTGGTTGCAGCAGTGTCACTCAATCCACACAAATTTTCACTGAAGATTCGAAAAAAATACTCATTTCCCATAATGAGGTCTGACACTATACAGTTTGTGCGACGATAGTGATCAAAAACAGTGTACCATTCCTGCAACAAGACTGTACTGTTTAGAAAGATGTTATGACAGCTCAGACATGGTGCTAGTTTTGGTATGGACAGATTTTGCTACAAGGAAAAGACAGACAGACAGGAGTTTAACACTAACCTGTCAAATTAGTATTATGTTGCTTCCTGTGAAGGTCAGCTGGTCTATTTTCTTACTTTTATATTCTGATAGATGTATGAATACTTCCATTTTGAGAAAGAAAATCCCCCAACTCTCTACCATATTTTAGCCATACTCATATCTAGGGAATCTTGTACAAGATATGTACTCAGAATGTGACTTAATGGGGTCTTCCATGAGAAAGATGTTTTCCAGTTTGACTGGCATCCATACCTTTCCCAGTATATACCCTGGTATGCCGACCATCTCAGCTCTAACTCTTCCTCCCTCCCCTTCAATTTTTTGCTGCATTTATGAAAAATGTAATTCCAAATAGTAAATATAATTCCAGCTTCTAAGTAGAGCTGTCTATGCAGTCACCACCAGAGACTGCACAGGCTTGGTCTCGCTTCCATTTTCATGAGTGTTTAATGCAGTTCTATCCCTCATCTCTGGGGGATTTTTAGATTCTGTGTTTCAATGTTTAATTGCCTGTGGGATGCCATAGGACCCCTTGGACACACTCAAGCCATGAATTCAGTGATTTCCCTCAAGTCTCTGTGTTCCCAGGGCAGCTGCTGGTTTAACAAAGCCACGGGCCCAGCTCAAGTTCTTACCATGGTTTTTTTGTCAGCTTTCTGAACTGTGTAGCCCAAGATCTGAGCATTGCCATCATCCTGGGGAGGTGTCCACTCCAGGGCTGCATTAAATCCCCAAACATCTACAAGCTTTATATTCTGAGGAGGACCAGGCTTGTCTGCAGGGGAGACAAAAAAAAACACTTAAGCTTTTAGTTCAAGATCCAAGAGCTTTTTCATTTTCCTGTACAGGGAGAAAAAAACAGAACCTGATAGCAACCTATAACACTGCATAGCAACACACTTCATTTAAGTGAAGTTAAAACTGCAAACAGGAAAGTTGGGAAAATTTCAAATACCCTCTTAATACTCTTCTGAGAGGCCTGAATTCTACTGAGAAGGAGACAACACTCTAGAATTAGTAACTTGGGAATCAGACAAACTCTTCTTTAAAATGGAAAAAGAAGTTTGTGTTGTTTGGATGGATGTGATTAACTCTTCAACTGCAGTTTTATTACTTTGTTACCTCAATGCAATTTCGTGCCTCTTTATCTACACTGCTACAACAAGCAGGGCAATGGGGTGTTGCTTTCCAGCTGAGGAAGGCCAGACATTTGGGAATTCACCTTTTCCCTGTTGGCTCAGTGCTTGTTAGCTTGCTTACAGGGTGATATTTCTCTGTAATAACTAGAAAAAGAACAGACTCTCAAAGAGATACAGAAATCTGTGTCCTTTTAAAGATACATGGGAATAAAGAGAAAAACAATATAGTATGGAATTATATTGGTTTTCTTTTTTTCTTTTTGAGGATCATTTGTGTTTATACCATGTTGTTTAGTCAAATGCTGTAGGATTTAAATTAGATTTATTAAAGAATATTTCTCTCTGTTTTAATTTGAGGACACCAATTCACCTTTTTGATTTTAGATTGTTGCACACAGTTATGGGGCCTGTTGGGGAGAGCTGGCTGGCTGATCTTGTTACTGAGTGAAAAATAGTTCAAGATGACTCTAGACAGCTGAAGGGAAACTTTCTCTCCATTTTGTAGCTAGGCTGGAAAAATTAAGAAAATGGTAAGAATCTGATGGATGTGGGTTTGAAATGAGCAAAGCACAGAGGAATGTAATTATAGGTGGCTTGTAATTTAATTCCTTAAAGAAGGATATGCAAAGCAGTAATAAATCAGCCTTTGTTATTAGGGGAACTGTGACTTTCTACATCCAAGCATAATGCGCTAATTCTCTTCTCACTGACAAACTTTGGAATTGAAAACTGCTTTATAATTAGGTTTGACCCCTACTGTCCTCCTTCAAAGTGGTGCCATCTAGAAACCCCATGATGTCTGATAAGGGATATGGAATGCATGGCTCTCATTCCATTTATCATCCTCTTTCTTCCTATCTTACACTAATATTTCAGAGAAAAACCTGCCATCTTCCGTGTTTGTCAGCAGCCACCAACCAGGTAAAGCCTTGTTTCATTTTCTCTGTTTCTGAAGTGGGGAATGGCAATGTGTTGTCAAGTGAACAACATTGCTTAAGGAGATGTGGAAATGCATTTGTTGTTAGCTTGAATCACAACTTAAAACAAAAAAAAAAACCTAGTTGTGTTGTTAGATGTGTATCTTCATTATACAGAAAACAATGTATCCTGATTTAAGAGAAGAATTTTTTATACTATATGCCTGTTTGCATATGGGTGAAGAACCTTAAAAAAGGTAGAGATGGATAAATTTGCTACATGGGCTTTTATATTCTTGATCTTTGTGGTTTGATGGGATAATGCAATCTGCAAGAATATCTATTCAATATTTCTTTGTAGAATGGTAGAATATTGCTTTCTCAGTAATAACCAGTACCTCTCTAGCTTGTGAATAGAGGATGGGAAGATTTAACTTAGTGATGCTTCTGTACCAAATCATTTTCCTCTGTAGGGCACTGGGTCAGAGGGGGATTTATATTCTGAGGAAGTATTCTGTGTTACCCTCAGCTTAAGTTCAGCTGAGGAGTTTGGCAAACTAATGAAATTTATACAATGGGAAGAAGAGATAAAGTGTGAATTATCTTTCAAAGATAAATTATAATTTATATTTTCAAATAATACATAATTAAAAAAAGAATTAATTCCAGTTTAAAAAAAAAGTATAGAACTGAGGTTTGCTTCAGTCAATAGAAGTCATGATGGAGGACATAATTTATTGATTCATGTAGAGGGGGAAAGAAGTTGAGGGAACTGTATTCTCCAGGGATTGGAGATATTTTCATTATCTAAGAACTTTCTAAAAGTATTTAATTAATACTGTATTCCTGTAGAAAAAGTGCTTTTTTATTTTTGGTCTACAGAGTTAATGGCAGCAGCTGTTTTGGCAACAAGAGAAGGTGATGGCAGGAACAGAGTGGTTTCCTCTTGTCTGGAGCTGACCTGACTCATCACAGCAGCAGAGCTTTTGGCTACCTGCACTCTTGTCTTACCCCAAAATAAGACAGGGGCTGAAGCCACAGACATTACTTCTTCATCAAGTAGACTTTTGCCAAGGGAAGTTAGCTGATGAAAAGACACCTCAGAAGATCACTGACTGACTTGTTGTGTCTCTGAAAGCCAGGCTGGCTTTTCAGTCTGCTCTTCTACAGCACCTAAAGCACCACTACAGGTACAGAAAGTGCCTGAATCACTCATATTTCTGTCCTGTCAAGAGAATATAAAATCTGGGGAACAAAAAGTGCAGTTGACAGAACTGAAAAGAGGTAGTTCTGATGACAGAATAACAGAATCAAGAATCAGAGTAGATGCCTTGATTGCAGAAGTATCTTTATATGTTACAAGCACTTTCTCTTCTTGGTCATGAATTAAATGAAATATACATATTCCCATTTGTTTGACCAAACTGCCCAAGAAGTACAAAGTTAATGCCTGTCCTACAACTCTTACCTGTGTGATTAGTTGCTTTTAAAAAATAATTTATTTTCTATACGAAATAACTCTGACAGTGGTAGAGGGATGTGTTTTTGTGACATTCTACAGTATCAAACAACAGGTGAAAGATATGGCCTAAGAGCAGTGACCAGAATCAAGAGTCACTAACCAGTTTTAGAAAAGGTATTTTAGAAAGGTATTTTAGCACCACTCCCCTTTTACCTGAGTCATAGGCTTGGGTTGGAAGGGACCTCAAAGATCATTCAGTTCCAGCCCCTGCCATGGTCAGGGACACCTTCCAGTAGATCAGAGTGCTCAGAGCCCATCCCCTGGCCTTGAACACTTCCAGGGGTGAAGCATCCACAGCTTCTCTGGGCTCCCTTGGGATTATTTTGCTTTACCTGCCATTTACTTATTTTGCTCTTGCAGAACTGCAGCCATCCTCTTGAGCAGAAACAGGTGCTGGTATTAAGACATAATTGCTCCAATTTTTTATGCCTTTCTTGTTTGCTGTTGGCACCATTACATACCCGTTCTGCCAACATAATTTATAAAACTTTAAACAGGGCAAAGTCAGTATTTTTAATTCCAAAACATTAGGAGTTGAGCCAAAACACACATTCTAAAAATGTATTGATACACTGGGAGAAATTTGGAATAACAGTATGAAAGTGTGGGGAAAGAGAAATAAAAACAGTTATCAAGAATGTTAAAAGTAATGGTAATGAGGAAAAATAGAAGAGCTCTGGCTGAACATTAATGAAATGTGAATATGCAAGATCTCAGAATATCTCTCACATAATCCCAATAGAAGTTCACATAATCCCAACAGAAGTTATGGAAATTTAGGCAGTGCATTCCTTTAAAATGACATTACAAAAGAGACTGGAAATTGTGTAATAGAGAATGAGCCTCAGACTAACTAGACACTCTTAACATAGTAAGGCATTAAACGTGAATTTTCCAAATTCACAGGACTGTGCCTTCTAACTTATGGAAGAGTAGAGATATATTATGGCAATGATTTTATCTTCCCTATCCTTATCTAATGAATTCCAAGATTTGTATTTCCTTCCTTGAGTACAATATGGCTACTCCCAAGAACACCAGAACTCTCAAATTCTTTCTATTCCTCTCAAAGTGGAAGAAAGAAGATTGATAAGGATAATCAAAGACATGAAATGGCATCTGTTTGAAAACAATCAAAATGAAGAGTGTAAAACTTGAGAAAGTTAACTGAGGCAAGTGTGACTGAAGGATATAAAATCATGAGTAACCTAGAAAAGTTGAATGATTATTCATGGGTTTTTCTGATACAAAACTGTATGGACGTCAAATGAGATTGTCAGGAGACAGACTCAAATCAAAACAAATAGATATATGTACTTAAACTGAAATTCCCTATAAAAGGATGTTTGGATTCTCAAACTAGACCTGGATTACAATACAGACTGGATAAAATTAGGCAAGAAAAAGATTGCTAAAGAGCTATGGAATGCATAGAACATCCCTCATCCTCTGAAGGTCCCTAGGACACAGATAATTTCAAGGTGGGAAAATATAGTAGGAAAATAAGGTCACATGGTAGCCCTGCTCTGAGCTTTGTCCTGCTCATCTGCAACCAACCATTGAAAGAGAGGGGATTCTGAGGTAGTTGGACCTCTGGGTTGCCTCAGTCTGGCCATATTCTGTTTTGTATGATCTGCTTAATTCTGATGTTGTCAGGGTCTTACCTATGATCTGTATTGTTATTGCAACTTTATCAGACATGTTTTCTATCTGAAGAGTGACTTCATAAGCTCCTGAGTGATGAAGCTCTGCCTTTCTGATAAAAAGGATTGTGTCCGTGTTGCTGTTCCGAATTCCCACATCTTTGGAGTCTAGAGTTTGACCATCTTTCAGCCAAGTGATTTTGGGTCTTGGTTTACCCTAAAGAGAGAAAAAAAATATTTTTTTAAGCTTTAGTATTTCCCTTTTTCTCTTAGTGATCTATAAATCTAGAAAGCCTAATGTAATACACAGAGTTGAGATAGTAAACTCTCTAAATACTTTACAATTTCTGTTTTCTTCCAGACAAATACTTGCTACCATCTGTGTGGTTTAGTGGCACCATACTCTGAGGATGCCATTTAGCTAGAGACTGAAATGACATTGAGAACAAATCCAGAAATGCTGTACTTGTGCTGGTCTGGTACTCTTCTTTCCCAGGCATCACCAAAGCCAACAGGTGATCTGACTTGATCTGATTGTTGTTAGCAGTACCCTTTTACACCTGAGGACTTCATTAGCTCTGCTCCCCTTCTTCTCCCTTTCTTAAAACATTTGGTACTCTGTCCCCAGGCACTTTTAAGATCTTTTGAAAAATTATTATCATCTTGCAGTCTTGGGATGTGAAACTTAGTGTATAATTCTTTCTGCACTGCAAAATTGTTTTGGTGACTGTCGACCTCAGCAGTCACTGTTGCTACATCCATGGAAGATGGCATTGTGGCATCAGTGAGATATCAGTGGTGTGCATCACTCCCATCCAGCCATTCCCAGGAAAAATGCTAAGTACTGTTTAGTTCAAAAGTTACTGGAGTGCTACTTCCACAGTACAACATCAAACAAGGAATCCCAAGAATACAGAAATTAGCCATAACGTATTTATTGTTTTAACAGTTAGTCCAACAGAAAATAACTCAGTGGGGGTTTTTAAGTTTTAGCCTGATTACCAAGGTGAAACAGTGCAGCACAGGCCTGGAGCAGCTGAAGTGGGTGGGGAGGGGAAGCAGGACCTTGCAAGCCAGCAGTCAGCTCTGCTCAGGCTGCCCTGGAGCCTCAGGCACTGGAAGTGGGACACTGCCTCCAGGAAACAGCAGAGAAAGCAGCTCTAAAAGGCTCCTCAGTCCACTGGGTGTCTGGAACATACTCTGAAAGACTGTGCCTCTTCCCTTAGCCTACAGAGGGAGACTAAGATGCTCAGATTCTTGGTTTGGGTGCCTAAAGGCAGGCAGAATAATGAGTTTTTGTGCTACACCTTTTTCCAGGTTTGTCTGATATTTGCTCAGAAAGTCTGTGTAGCATCATTAGTTTTTCCAGTGGCATTAGGAAAAAACTTAACCTTTTCTAAGAGTCAGGCCAAGAGATGTCCAAAATCATACTTAAAGGGTGTCTAAAACACCTAGAAATTGCTATTTTTTCATAGATGCTTTTCTGTGGCATCTAACTCATCAGATGTATTGTAATTTATTTTACATTGGGGCTGATATACACCTTGAATGAGCAATGGTTTTGGATCTTCCATTTTCTCTTCCTGGTAGATCATTTTCATACAGCTTTCTGGCAAGGAGCATAGTTAAGAGCACCTCAGGCCTGTAGCTCTGAAATAATAGATACAAGATGGTCTTGTCCTGTTCTCCTGTACCTTTACCCTGGTCTCACTTCATAGAACCTTCACAAAAACCTATTAGAGCAGGAAATGGCTTCCTCTCTTCAGCTGGAATGTATGGTAGAAATTCTGCCACAAGTAAAGGGGTTTGGGTTGTTTTGTGTTTTATTTTCCATATCTATGTCCCATTATTGGTGAACATGACAAGAATTGACTCTCTTTTACTTCCCACATATGTGTGTATCTTAAAGTGCTCTGAGGATCCTCCTTGAAAAATTTGGCTAGGGAATGCTTTCAAAATAAAACTAAGCTGCTTAAATAGTATAGTTCTATGGGCATTTATTTCAGTTTCTACTTTGTCAAGACAAATACTTGGCAGGTTTTCAGACTGATTACAAGATTGTTGCTGCTGGTGTTCTAGTGTGGTTGATCAGCTATGTTCACTCACAGCTCCTCCTTTTTTGAGGTGCTGTGAGTGCCAGTGAAAGATTGCAAGTGTTTGAAGTGTTGGTTTTCATATACTCTTATATTTATAGATTATGAAAAGCATAAACAGATAGAAAGCATGTTCCTAATACATATGTCAGAGGATTGGGTTTCTGCAATGTGTAATAGATAATCTGAGAGAGAACAGTGAGTGACAGAATGGCTAAATAGCACACCAGAGAAACTCGAGGGAGTTCACAGCCAGGGAAGAATGAATTTAAATGCTCTTAGATATTTATATTCACACGATGTCACGATGGACAAAAAGACTGCTCATTACTACTGTCAATTTTATCTACTAATAGCACATAATATCCCTCCAATCACATGCCACATAGTTAATTTTGAAGCAAGAATATGTTGATTCTCTTCCTTTCACCAGAATGTTCCACCTGTTTAATGCACTCAACAGAAAAAAGATTAGTAACAATGTTTTACTTTCTTTTCTGGACAATTTGATCTAAAGATTTGAATAGATTTTCCAGTAGCATTAAGCCCAGGATACCTTGACAATATTTCACAGAATTTTCACTGTAGTGGCTGCAGAGGTCACTGCAAAGGTAGCACAGAGACTAAATAGTAGAAGACACTGACTTCTACTTTCATTAGATAATAGATATTGTATCTACTCAGAGTCTTCTTCTGCAAAAAAGTTTTCAGAATGTAAAGGGAAAAGTTCTTTTTGATTTGTTTTTTTTGAAAGGTTGTCAGTATTATAGGTTCTAAAGAGCTAAAGCCATAATTGTTAATACTATGACAGCTGCAATTCAACACTATGACAAATTTAATTCACTCAGAAAAATACTTCTTAAAATAAAGTCCTCTGGCTTTTTTTTTCAGAATAAAATCTGGTGTTGATGGATAGATTTTAGCATTTTTTATTAGCCTTACCCTTTAGGAGACAAGAGCTTATACCAGCACATGGTTTGTCAGTCAGCTACTCGAATAACTTTTCAATCAGTTGGTGCAATTTGGCCAAATTTGTCAGAGCACTCGAAATCTCCAAGATTAGCTTAGTACAATTCTGTGGAAAATTGATGACAGAGTGAAATGCCAAAACCCCACTGAGGAAAAGTGAGGGAAAGCTCAGTCTTTACCTATTTTGTTTTGCAGTGGCTGAATGATGAGGCAGGTTTAGGTGAAGCTCTGGATTAGTTCCTACGTGCACTTACCCTGGCCAGGGAACTGAGGACACCTCAGTTAAGGGAGGAGGGCAGAGAGGTGCCAAATCTCTGGGAATATTGCAGTGAGGCTGCTCCCAGCAGAGGAGGAGCCTGGATCCCTGGGGAAGGTGGTGATGTGGGGGTGTTGTGGTTTAGCACCTCCCTTCCTGGCAGAGTCTTGTGGGAGCAGAAAAGGCCTCGACTGTGCAAGCTCTGCTCTGAGCAATAACTGAAATACCCCTAAATGATCAATACTCTCTCCAGCACTAATTCAAACCATGACTCCATAGTAGCTTCCATGAAGAAAATTTACTCTGCCCAGTCAAAACCAGCACAAGGGGACATGAGACACAAATCTCTAAAGTGATAAACATTATTCCCCCGCTTATGGGACAGCTTGTCAAATTTGTGGATTTTTCTTTGACTTGGACATCCAAGAAGGAAAAATATCTGTTTGTTTTAGGGTTTTAAAAAATAATTATGTAACTCAGAAAGAGCAGATGTACAAATCTTGAATTTTATGTGTGGCTAGACATCAGTGAAAAAATCATTTTAGCAATTTTGGAGATAAGAAATGTGAAAGAAAAAAAATAGCCTTGTGATTATGCTGAAATAATTCAAGCCTGAAATTCAAGTAAGTTGCTGAATTCATGGGCTTGCAATTGTGTACTAATCAGATACATCTTTGTGAAAAAAGCAACATTTTATGTAACCCAGTAACCATAGGGCAAACAGACGTACTTTTAAGCTTACATAGATTTTGCTCTAATTTTTTCTTTTTCTGCTGGTACTGCTCAAACCAAAGAATACAGGTGGTGTGTGCATATATGTCTCCCTTCTGGAAAAAATGTTTTGCATATCTCCAGCATATTTTATATATAAATTTCAAAGCTTTTCACTAATAACAGGGTTACATTTCCATAAATATCAATCCTGGACAGTAGAGACATTTCAGTGCCTTGAAATTTTAACTGAGGACTTGATTAAGTGATATATCTGTTACTAGTGAGGCTATCTCTGTCAGAGCCAGAGTCTGTAATTTACAATTTCTTTTGCTGTCTCCCTTAGAAAACCATTTCCTTACACACAGTAATTCTGGCACTCTATTGATACTATATATTATTATAGTAGTGAATGTGAAAAAAAGGCATGTGGGGTTTTAGAAATGGTCAGATAGTTGCCTGTAAAGGTCTAGAAAATGCCAAGATAACTGGTTAGGTCAGTCTTTGTGTATATTTTAGCAATTTTGTGCATGCCTTAGTGCAGTGTAGTTACAGACATGCACTCTTGATAATCCTCATCGTGCTTTTTTATACCTTCAGCTCTGGTAAAGTAAGGCCCAAGCTGTTCTTTGTACACACACTCAGATTCTGCACAGGGCCAACTGGGATCTTCTGGGTTTTGTGCAAACTCTAATTTTTGCAGTCAGCCTTTCAGAAATTAACATACACACTTTTGCCAAAGCAACATCACATGCCTTGGTTCCAGAACAGTTGGTTGGAGTCCTACTCTTCTGTCTACTTCTCTCTGAGGTGCATCCTGTGCTCAGTAAGCAAGAATGGGCTTGCACTTACTCAGACCACTTTTTCCTTCTTCCCCAAAAGGTGGGATTAAGGAAGAAACTGACTGTAAAAAAATTATGACTGGAAAAGGAGTGATTCCTTCCCCCTTTATGGTTTAATGAATCATCAGCCAGACTTATATAATTCTGCTTAAGCAGTGAAGCAATGGGAAGTGGCATTAGGGGCAAAACATGCATTAAAACTTAGTTTTATTTCCATTGGCTCAATTTAGGTAAGTAATCATAAATAACCATGACAGAAGAGAAGCTGATACATACCTGAAAAGGGATGACAATATTGATTGTCTCACCCACTTTCTTCACCAGAGTCTGTCTGAGGTGACGTGGCAGCCAGAATTTGGGACGCTCTGCAGTTAAGCATTAGTACACTAAATACAAAACTTTTGGTAATTTGCAACATTTCATATAGCACAAATAAGGCAAAACACCAAAGAGAAGAGACCTGGATAATTTTAAACATAAGAAAACTGTGGGAACACTGTTTATACTTTTAGGGAGTAGCTCAGTCTCTAAGTGGTTTCAAATGTATTTGTATACTGGATAAAAAGTTAGTATCAAGTCTCAGTTATGTATTTACAGTTGAGCATGTTTCAGTGACAGCTGCATTTGTGAAAATGTGTGTATCTGAAGTGCCAAATTTGGGTGATTTCTGTTGAATGCAAGTCCTCTATGTGGACTTTGTTTCTGTGGAGAAATTGTTCAGTTCAGTAGAAAGGATGGGACAAAGGCTGTATTGGAGTAAAAGGGTGATTATTGATTATGATTACCTATTGCTATATTGATAATGCAGCACCTTGTTAATTGCCACTTGGAGATATTTATGGACATAGAAAGCACAGCAACTGATGGATTCCTTTATCTTGCTACAGTCATTCAGTTACAGTTCTTTCCTTGAGATGGATATAGTGCAATCTCGTTGAAGCATCTTACTTTTCACTAATTAAAAAAAGGACCTTACTGCATGCTTTTTTCATCTAGTCTCTGCTTTCTTCTACCTCACTGGAAAGCTTTCTAGGTTCTCTTTTAATCCTTATTCTTTTCCCTGTCATTTACAGGAGGAATTTCTTAACATACAGTTGGAGTATCTGTCTTCAGGACCATTTGGTATTGAGATGCATTAAAACTTTGTTTTATTTACATTGGCTCAATTTACTGCCAGTGAGACTCTGGCAGACACTTTGTGTGAGCCAAGGTTGAGGAATCCACTATTAGCAGCTCTTGATGTCTTTTGGACTGCAGTCAAATGAATTTTAATCTACTGCTGTTGGGTGATACACAGGGTGGTAATTAATAATCTGCGACAATGAAGTAAATAGATCTCTTGCCGTAGCCAATGCAGTCATTTTGCAGTAATGTAGCAGCTTCTCAAGCAGAGAGGTAAATATTTAAAAAGTATTTCTTAAATGCTGACAGTGCCACTGCAAGAGGTGAAATGTCCATATTTTGAAAGTAAGAAGTAGAATTTTATTTTACAAGTATATTTTACAAGTGTAAGACCTGGGTGTTGTAGAGGTGTTCTCAGAGGCAGGGGACACTGGGCACCTAATCAAAGTGGAGGAGCTGTTTGGGTGTTATTCCCAGACAAAGGCAGAATTTTGGCCAGAGGAAATAAATAAGTAAATAAGATCTATGCAGTAGAGATACTCACGCAGGATCTCTTGGACAGTAACAGGCTCCTTTATTGTTGCTGCTCCGCTCTCACCAGCCAAGTTTACAGCCTTGATACGGAAATAAAGTTTGTCCCCCATGACCAGATCTTTAATCAGTGCAGATGTGCGCTCAGTGAGGCCAGGAAGAGCAGGAATCCACTCTGTAGCTGCAAGTACAGCATTTGCACATTGCAATAATACATTATTTTTCCAAACTGAATGCCTTGTATGCAGTCGAAAGTAAATTTGTGTTAGGGTAAAATGAATTCAGGTTACAGCACCACACTTAACAGGGAATAAAATAAGTTGGGAGAACAGCTCTGGATCAAGGAGATGTGTTTACACATGGACTTAAGGAATCTCTGCACTTTGTTATTCAAAATAGCTAAGGATAAGGGAACCATCTTTGGGTAGTTCCTTTTGCACTTTGTTTTATAGAGCTTAGAGCTGTGGGACTTCTTGACATTTAATTTTACTACATGGGAAGGGGGAGAATTTTGGAAGTAGCTTTAGCAAGAAAGTGAAGCCTATTTTCTTTTTCTTGGAGTAAATATACCTTCTGTGGCTGTTCAAACAGATTAGTGAGAGCCACATATGCTGAAAACAATAATAGAGCACATACCTGCTGGAATTTGTTATTTAATTCTCAAATTGATACAGTAGAACAGAATTCTTAGTGCTTCTGTATTATCAAACACTGAAATATGACTGATAAAATCATTCTGCTATGACAATGACACAGATTCTTTGTAATTCTATAGTGATATCTTATTAAAGACCATGAATTATTTCTGGATAAATTTTGCCTTGTAAACTCCCTAGTTTAGATTATTTGGCAATAGAGCCTAGTGTGAGGGAAAATGTCAATATTAAAGTGACTATAAATTTGTTGTTTGACTTTTATGACTTAAATATTATTATCTTGTAGCATCACAGAACATTGAATTTTGTAGATGTGGTGCTGTTACACTCTTTATTACCAGCACAAGTGTTAAATGAGATAAGGTAATGGTTACTTTAAAGTTTGACTGATGTTGTCACAATCGTGTTGTTATATTTGTTTCAAGGAATATGCAATTCATGAATGATACAGAAGTATAGTAGTGACTATAGAACAGCAATGTTTTTTTTTATTACTTATGTGTATTAAAGGTTATGATGATTGTGAAGATGACATTGTGGCTGTGCTTTTACAGTCTCATCATAGTGAGTACAGTGATGGTTGGCACAGATGGTAGACATAGATTAGAGTTAAAATTGGATCCTGCTGGACATGGGTAGGTTATTGGTAGTGTATTGAGGTGAAGTTACTGCAATTGTGGCATTTTTTAAATGCTCACTTGCTGCTGCCTGGTACTCATGCTTACTTACATCCATCCTTGCAGTATTCCACGATGTAACCATCTAATCCCCCCGCTCCGATCCGCTCCGGGGGCCTCCACTTCAAGGAAACCGTGCTGTCAGAAACATCTTCCACTGTGAAGTGCGTGGGTTCACTTGGAGGGGCTGTACGGGAACAGGGAGAAGTAGATTCTGAGAATTCAAAGGCTACACTAGGAGTGATTGACAGCTGATTGATGTAGCTCTGTCTATTTTAATGAAACAAATCTACCTGAAGCTCATTTGTAAAGTGTAACACCTTTTACATCACTTAATAAAAGCACAGCATAAGATTCCTCTAACAGGAAGGGGAACAAGAAGTTAAGATAGTAGTTGTTATTCACAGATGCTCCCTCAAGAGAAAAGCCACTGAAAAAAGAAGACTTGTAGAGGGCAGTCAAATTGTCATCATGAGTTTGCAGAGAAGCCTAGAAATGAGAATACATACCTTTTGTATTCTGTACTTACATCCTGATTGTAACTGCACAAAATTCAGATGGTCAGAGGACCAAATTGACAGTAGCTAAATTTCACTTCACTCACAGAGTGGACAAAATGACCAAAAATTATCAGTGCATGTTTACAGAAACTCTATTCCTGAGTTGTGCATTTGCAACAGAGCCATACTTGAGAAAAATATTTCGGGGCTGAAAAATTTTGATTTATATACAGCTTTTTCAGAAGAGGTGTGTCATAGCTCTATAAACTCACAGTTCAGAAAAAACACTAACTAAATTCATTCTTCTGTAGCATGACTATTATCTACTAATTAAAAATAATCAAGTAAAGCCTTTATTCGAGGATCCAAAATACACATAAATGTTACTGTGAAACAATTGATACCAAAAAGGAAAGAGAAATCAGCTTTTTCAAAATAATATTTAAGGTGCAGGAGCATAAAATTTAGTACACATACCATAAGAGCAATCTTGTTAAAGAAAGGTATGTTTGGCATAATCTGTATATATGTGTATTATAAAGTGAATATCTTCTGAATATATATAACAGATTTTACAAAGTAAGTTAAATACAGGTTCACAAATTGTGGAACTGATTGATTTCAATCTTAGTTCCCAAAGGTAATGTAAAAAAAGAATAATTTCAAAAATATCACCTAATTTCATTTCTGTAACTGTCAAAAATTTTTGTATTCACATGGTAGCAAGGACAGCACACAGGAGGCAAATGCAACTGGGAGCATACACAACCACACAGTACACGATCAAAACCCCAAACCTCTTCTCTGAAGAAGTAAGTGTGAACTTTATCCTTAATCAAGTAAAACTCTGCCTATCCCATGAAAACTTTGGACCTTTTTTTTCAGTAGCTCCACTTGATGGTTCTTGTTTGACCTCTTTTGGTGCAGACCAGCCGTTGTGTGTTTGAAATCCAGAATTAAGAGTCTCTTCTTGCAGTTCAGCCTCTCCTTCTGACTCCTTCACTGCATCATCTGCTTTTACATTATCTCCTTCAGCAGGCTGTCCCCCTTCGCTCTTATTTGTAGATTTGGAAACTCTGGTCATTTTAATCTCCAGCTATTTGTATTTTTGTGGCTCTTCTCCCTTAAAGTCTTAGCAGGCAGGCTTCCTGAGAACTCTTTCAGTTTGCTCCTTGCTCAGGGACTGCAGGAGACTGCACTGCTGTGTTGGGAAGGATTATTTATAGAAAATCATTCCTCAAATATTTTCTTAATCATCTATCCTTTTAGCTGTGGAGAGGGCCGGGATTAAGGGAGCACTGGACGGGATACTGTGATATTTGCACCCATAAGGGAATGGGAGAAGCTGAGAGGGACAGGGAAATCTCTGTCAATTAGTTCTCCTCCTTTCCAGATCTAGCTTGACTCTCACACTTCTAATTATAACAACTAAAAATTCATCAGCAATTTCATGAAACTGGAACCTCTGTGCTCTTCAGGAAGAGGAATGAGAGACAGAGAAGAGGAACATTACAAAGGAAAAGGTTGAATAAATATAGAATATAGGGATGGTTGATAGCCTCTTTCCTAACACGTTCTTTTTGGCTGTGAGAGTGGGTGAAGAGAAGAGGTCAAAATCATCCTGTCTTGGTTTTATCCTGGAAATACCATGGAGTTTCAAAACTCACCAATTGGCATGAAGGGTTGTGAGGCAGGGCTCGGCCGGGACATGCCAATAGAATTCACAGCATAAATCCTCATCTCATAAACTACTCCTTCAATCATTCTCTTGGCTTCGTAGGTTAGCTCTTTCAGAAGGTCAAAGTTCAGTCTCATCCATCGGTAGCTCTTCTTCTTCTTTCTCTCTAAAATATAGCCTGGAAAGGACAGCTGTTATGATGTAAAAGAACTGGAAATTGTTATCTCACATGCAGAAAAAAGAGAATCCTTTTAGGTGAAGGAGAAATTTCCTTGAAATTGATGAAGTAGAGAGTTAAAAAATTAATTTCTTCTATTCTGCTGCAATTCACTAATTTGACTAACAGCATAAATCCCCCACAATAAAAGTAACTGGAAAAACAGTTTGACAATTCTTTTTTTTTTAATTAATGTTTTATCAAAGAACTGATAGTAGATCTCTGTGCTCTTTGCAAAGTGGTAGAAGTGCAGAATGCTTCCCAGACAATGCAGATCTCAGCTTGCTTCAGCCCCACAGTGAGTGAGATATGGCCACTTATCATTTTTCTTGCTCTGATTTCCTTGGGAAGGAAAGTGAGCCTATATGATAACAGAGAACAAAGAGAGCTGGGTGCACTGCAGAGCAAATCTGAAGTGCAGCTTAAGGTGTCATCTGCAGGCCTGGAATCCATGTCTTAGCACTTCTCTGCTCAGAACATCCACAGCTTTCCAACACTACCATGCTGTTTTCCAGAATGACTAAGTGAGGCTGGATTATCAGTATAAAAGATAAACTTCTCATTCCCCAAAACTGGGAATGGAATCTGTGATTCCTGATCCTTAATATGGAGGATGGCTATATATCACACTGGAAACATACATGTCAGATATTTTCCAGTTGACCTGCTACACAGGACTACTGAACTGCTTCTTTGCACTTTGCTATATTAAATTTCTGCTGCTTCTCTGTGTTTCTGGGTGTGATCCACGCAGGCTTCTTTTGACCAAACTTTGCTGTGAAAGCTATTCACCTTTTAACTACAGAATGAATAATCAGGGGACACACTGCATGGCCATGTACACATGTCATGTAAGGGAGTGTATAGTGCAGGTGTTTCTGCCCACAGAGGTCTCTACAGATGTCTGTAGCAGGGGGCAGCTGCAATTTTGTGAGTCCATAGCAAGGACTTATAATTGAGCCATGCAGGGCAGTGATTCAGCCCCTGCTGCTCACCAAGGTCATGGCTACCAAACTTGCAAAGTCCCTTTGGTATACCTGGGAAGCACGATTCACACTTGAGGTGTCTCCAGGGATGGGGAGAATGACAGGCACATTTGATTTGCTGGCATGCTCTAGGCACAGACACCTTGCATCAGCAGCCTTTTCTGTCAATGCTGAAATGCAAGGAGAGCATGGGAGCCTACAGAAGGTTCTGGGAAAAAAAACAGTGGAAGTATCTTTAAGGTGACAGGTTGTATCCTCACTTTAAATGCATAAAGATGTACTCCTGGCATGCTTGTTTTTCAGTAGTTTTCAGAGTTAAATGCTGTAAGCAAAGAACCTATGGTTCCTTTGGTATGTTCCTGGTTTTTTCCCTCTTCAGCAAGCTCTATGAGACTGAGAGAAGTTTTATCAACTCATTTTCTGGTTTTTTTTGTTTGTTTGGTTGGTTTTTTGCCATTATAGATAAGCAGTGTTAGGCACATAACTGTCAAAATGAAGACATTTTGCAACTAAAAAAAAAAAAACCAAACAGGCAAAAAGGAGGTAAAATGACAATACTGGTCATATTGGTGACATTTGGTAAAGCAGATTATTTCCCCAAATGCACCGAATGTGTGAGAGTTAAAGATACTGTTTTAGTAATACAAAAAGCACACAAAACCCCAGGAAAGGTGAAGTGAAGATGGGGTGTGAATTTCTTTTTTATATCTCTTGGATATAGCTAATAAAGACTGTATCTGACTGCCTACAATGCCATCTGTAACAATATGAAGACAGATAAGAATGCATATGCCTTTCCCCCCTGCCTTTTTAACTTGCTTTTAAAGCTCTGTTTGAATGGGTAGTGCTGCATCTTGCCTTTTCCTCTCCCCTGCTGCAGGTGTTTTATTGGAGCTCTACCAGCAGTGCAGCACTGTGCTCACTGAGAAAAGCTCCTCCGGTAGAGCAAAGGGTCATTAGTGGGACATTAACAAAATCCTTCCTCCAACAGTGAAAACAAAGCAAAGAACTTTTCAAAATGTGTGCCCTGAAAACTCTACAAAACAAAATCACAGGCTTTGTGTAGTCAATGAGGTGCGGCTTGCCTGTGGTAATGACACAGCTCCTGGTAAATATCTTTAAACATAATATTTTAAACTGCTGACTTCTTGCTGGCTTCCTGTCAGAATAGATGAAACCACAAAGCACTGGCCCAGCAGTATCTTGTTTATTCCTGCACAGGTAAATTCTTTGATTTAAAGGAAATAGATCTTGTTGCAATGAATAAAGTCCAAACATCCAAATGCAAGTACAAACCCTCTCTCTCAGATACTATTCAGGGGATTAAAAGAATTTTAGACATTTCTAGCCCTGGCATCCTCGTGGAAGTCCAAATAGCTTTCAATGCATTTTCTTTTTTTTAAAAGAAACTCAAGCTCCAGAGATCTTTATTAAATAAATTGCTAGATATGGACTCCAGAGGAATTTTTCCCCCTAAAATTGATCAAGACCCTGCATTATTTTCTTTTTCTTCTGAGGATTGCAGAGAGTTCTGTCTAAAACTCACCATGCTCTGTGTGGAACTTCAAATGGTGTCAGTGATAATTCTGATTGTGCCTGCTCATTTCCTCCATAGCACAATAACTTTCCACTCTAGGTTTTAGGGCAGATTTTAAGGTCACTAAAATGATTGAAACTGTTTATGACCCATTGTTTTATATGAAGTAGCATTATGAAGTAGTTTTCCACTATAAAACATGTAATGTATGAGTGCCTGAGGTTGCAGATGTCTGGAGTTGATGACTGAGGTGGCCACAGATCTATTTTGATATTCCTAGATAAGTGCAAAAGCCTGCAGACTGACTTAAAATTTCAGTTTTGAATGAGAATAGTTCTCTTTAGCTATTTTTCGTACCACATTTTCGTGCTTGGCTAACCCGTTTGCTGAGGTATTTCTCCGACCCAACTCGCACAGGCAGGGGGCACTCTCTCCTCAAAATTGGAGGGACAGAACCCAGACCGGTTTGAAGGTTCAAGGCCTCAGAGCAGCTCCCATCTGAGGGTCTGCCTTCCTAATGTCTAAACACAGAGAATCCTGCCGGGCCATTTTGAAGGGGCAGCGGAAAATAGATGCAAATCTGCAGGGAACTGCATGTTTTAGGACTCCTTACCAAGTACTGGTTGCCCACCATCATATTTAGGGGGTTGCCACTGCACAGTACAGTAATCTTCTCCAATGTTGCTGATTGTGGGAGCTTCTGGAGGGTCAGGAACATCTGGACAAAGTGTAGGAATGAACGAGAGTGGTTATTGTTTCAATTTCTTTATGCGAGTAAATGAAATATTTTTAACGCTTTTTTTCTGTATGATATTGATCTAATGGTGTCAGGCACAGTCCTGTTTAATACCTTTCCTGATGATCTGGATGAGGGTATTGAATCTATCATTAACAAATTAATGGATGGCACCAAGTTGGGTCGGAGGGCAGGAGGGTTCTGCAGAGGGACCAGGACAGGCTGGATCATGGCCAAGGCCAATGGCATAAGGTTCAACAAGATCAAGTGCTGAGTGCTGCACTTTGGCCACAATAACCCCCTCCAGCAGTACAGGCTTTGGGAAGAGGGGCTGGAAAGTGGTCCAGTGGAAAAGGGCTTCAGGGTGCTGGTCAGCAGTGGCTGAACATGATCCAGCAGTGTCCAGGTGTCCAAGAAGGCCAATGGCATTCTGGCCTGGATCAGCACTAGTGTGGCCAGCAGGACCAGGGCAGGTTTTTTTTTTCTTTGATTGCCTCCTGTACTCAGCACTGGTGGGGCCACACCTCAAGTGCTGTGTCCAGTTTTGGGCCCTCACTACAAGAAGGACACAGCAGTTCTGGAGCAGAACTTCTCTGGAGGTCCAGAGAAGGGCAGTGAGGCTGATGAAGGGTCTGGAGCACAAGTCCTTTGAGGAGTGGCTGAAGGAGCTGGGGTTGTTTAGCCTGGAGAAAAAAGGCACAGGGTAACCTCATTGCTCTCTACAGCTGCCTGAAAAGAGGATGTAGCCAGGTGGAAGAAAGTCTTCACAGAAAGGGTGATTAGATTTTGGAATGGGCCGTCCAGGGAGTCACCATCCCTGGAGGTGTTTACATAAAGACTGGATGTGGCAGGCAGTGCCTGATCTAATTGGCATGGTGGGGTTGGACTTGATGGTATCAGAAACCTTTTCTAACCAAATTTACTCTGTGATTTTGTGATACAGCTTTGTCAGATGGCAACAATAGGTACAACAGAATGTATTATCTTAGTCTAAAGGGAATCCTGCTCTTTGATGCTTCTTTGTTAGGTTAGTTTCCTTAAAATGCCATTGATTATTCAGCTCCCTTTTTCTTCCTAGACATAATAAAATTTTTGCAAAAATGTAAGGTAATTCTGTTCTGTAAGATGAGGTTTGCTCCAGGGTTTCCTATTTTCTCTAGTATAAATTTTATAAAATATGACTGCCTGTCTCACATATTATGTCACTTTGGAAATATTCATAGTAAATATCCTGATTTAATATTTATGAAAGATGGAAGGAAACTTAGTATTTACCAAGCAATTCAAAATTTTAATACTGTAGGTGAAAGTAATTTTCTTTTATCATTTCTAATTTGCTTATAGCTTGTCCTTTTTTATGTGTGCCAGGGTATCAGCAAATTAAATATTATGAAAAATTTATAAAACTTATTGACTCAAAATCATATCCCTCCCAGGTCTTTTGTGACTCATTGAAGAGTCTGCCAATCTGTTTATCTTCTGTCAGATACATTATGTTTCTTTATTCCATTAACCATTTACTGCTTATAGAATGAAGTAATCTCTGCTTAAAAACATAACCCATGACAAAATGACCAGAAACTTTTCTTATTTCTGACAAGCACGAAGCATGTACTTCAGAATGGAATGTCATCCATAAAATGATAGGATCACCTGAAACAGGAAATACATGGATTACTACTGGGAGTTGTTCTCTCAACTTTTCACACAGGAGGCAACTACCTCTGAAAAAATACTTCTGCCAAATTTATGATGGGTAATGTTCCTCTCTTTATGATCCTTTCCCATTTTTCTGAACCTAAAGTCAGAACTTGTATCAGTTTTAGAGAAGGGTGAGTTTCAGCAGACTCAAGAATCTTTCATGCTCTGGTTGTTTCTTTCCTTCACTTACCAATAACTTTGACTGTGATATCAGCCTTATCTTCTCCGACTGGATTCTTAAGTATAACTCTGTAAACTCCCTCATCCTCCTTTTCTGCCCCTTCAATGATGAAGACACAATGATCTTCATGCATCTCCACACGGACTCTGCCTTCAGACTCAAACAGGAGCTGTGGGCAGTGAAAGTGACAGTAAAATCATTGCAAGTTGTGCCAGGGACAGCCTGATGAATGAGTCTGTGTGTAAGCTGGTGAAAATCTACACATAACTGAATACCATAATAATTATTATTGAAAAGCTGTAACATTTTTCACATTCTATTTGTGTGGAGAAGAGAGAAAATATAGACTGGATGGCTCACATAAATAACATTTGGAAAAACTGGTTCTGAAAGTCTGCAGGTTGTTGAGATCCACTACTAGTTACACAAACCCAGCTAGGTTTTAAACAAGTTATTAAGTACTTCCATGAATTCCTACTTAGGACAGCTGCCAGCATCACTGTAAAGAATTTCATGGATAACAGTTGGTTATTGTATAAATTGAAGTAAGTTTCTTGTGACTGTTGATGGCATCACTGTGATTTCTGCCACTCAATAATGTCATATGGGGGAACTTTCTACTTTTTGCTCAAATCTAAACAAAATTACCCCAATTAAGTTGTACATATGCAATACACTCCTTTCTTCCTCATGTGCCTATGTATCTTTAGGTTTAGAACAGGAACCATTAGAAAGAATACACATCCAAAAAGTGACTGGTGCAGCAGGGTCCTAACTTGAGAATGGTTTATTGTTGTATAATAAATGTAATATATTTTTTACTCTACCAGGAGAAAAGTCATTTGTGTAAAAAAAGAAAGTTGCTGAAAAATGAGTCCTGTTTTATTGCTTTATAGTGCATCCACACTCTTGACCCATTGTCATCTTTCCATGTGTCCTGTAAGATTTTCTCCTGGTTATTACTGAAGGTTATTATAACAGGTTACTGAGGGGAAAAAAAACCCCTACAAATTAATCTAAAAGAGTTTTCAAATAACTGCTTTGATTCCTTGTAACCCAGTCACCATGTGATGGTGATTAGAAAGATTTTCTCAATCAGCTTCTTACTCTAAAATTGCTCACCAGATCTCTTGTGCCCAGCAGGTGTCTGGTAATTACCACTGTGGGGCAGGACAGTGGGCCTGATGTGCTGTTTGAGTCACCATTTTTAATATCTACTGACTTAAATTTTCTTTCCTTTTGAATAGGACCTTTTATCTGGAAAACACTAAGAACACTTGTGTGATTGCATAAATAATAAGGAGCTTACCTTATTATCAGTATTTAAATCACTGCTGTTTTCTGAGGGAGTCATGGAATCATCACTGTTCCGAACTAGGTCATTTCTCTAGATAAGCAAAGAAACCACAGAAAGTCAGCTAAGGCTGAGCAGAGCAGTAAAGCTGTTTCTGCAAGACAGAGAAGAGTTTGTCAGGGGGGCTGAATATGGAGGTGTGAGAAAAGTGAAGTGAAGCAGCAAGCAGACCTGGGAAGGAAATCTACCAAAACCAAAGAAAAAAGCAGAAGTGGAAAAAGATGTATCAGAATGTGGTGAATTAAGGGAAGGATAGGTCAGCAAACTCAGATTTGCATCTTGACAAAGGAAGAAGCATGACATTCCTGCAGTATTGTTGTAACTGGTTGTGAACCTGTCTGTGTCCTCTGGTACTAGTGACTCAATGTGTGTAAGTACAAAAACAAGGATTACTTCTCTCTCTAACAATGGGATGGTAAATTGAGGTAAATATTTGAACACTCAGAAATACAGTCAGGTCTGTAACACTCATCAAACAACATCTTTTGTGGCTATATTACTCTTTGTTTAAAATTTCATTAGTAAGTGTGTTTTACACAACCTTCAATCAAGACTGGCTGCTTTTCTTCATATGTTGAGCCCTCACACCTCAGAAGTAAAAATGTATAGAGGTTGTCTGACACTCTGATTGTCATTTTATCAGGGAAACTTCTGTATAGAAGAGTCAACTTCTTGGCTTTTTTAAAATTTATAATTCTGCATTGCAGAAAAAAAGTTCTGAGTGCTATTAGGTATGCTAACCTGAGCAGGAATGCGACATAATTATGAAGAAATAGGAGATTGGGGGAATTAACATAATTGGCATTATTATTTTCTTTATATCTACACATATGGAAGTGTAATGATGCTGTAGAATGTTTTGCAAAATATTTCTGTTTTGTGCTAGTTATAGCTCAAGAGCCCACAGATGGTGAGGGGTGGGGATATTTTGAGATACCCAGAAAGGAAGCTCACTTAACATTTTAAGTCTAGCTTCTAAATTCTTTCTCTGATGTTTTGTAGTTGCTTATTGTAATTGATAGGGCAAATAGCAAGGTTCCTCTATATTTATTATACCAAATTCAGTTTTATGCCAATAGTCTGTTAAGATGACATTTTCTTCAGAAATTGTAGAATCCTTGATAAAGATTAAAAAAAGAAGATACCATCTCCAGAAAATGTTCATTCTGTCAGGTGAAGGTGATGGGGATGACTCATAATTTATTTATTTTTCTCTGAGGTAGGAAGAGAATAAATGTGTATGGTATCCTTCTATCTGCATGTACATATGTCTACTCATATATAGTCAGCCCCTTCTTTTGGACTAAAAACCAGGGAACAGTTCAAAAAAAGGAACAGTTCAGAATGAATCACAAAACCAGCTATGTCCCAAGCAGCTGCAGTGCAAGTATTTAATTATTTTTCTTGAGGTTTAAAAAATAAAATTGGAAGGAAGATGAAAATACTTAAAAATAACTACACACCAAAGTAAGATTTGAGAAGGAAAAATAAATTTGCTGTTGTGACTTGCCTCAGACACTGTGTCAGGTTGCACATTACCTTGTTTACTTTCTGCCAGATGACAGTGGGTGTTGGATCTCCTGACACAGGAACATCCAATCTCAGTTTGTTCCCAGCCACCACAACAATAGTGTCAGGGGATTGGCCCAGACAGTCAAGGTGGATTTTAGGGGGTTCTATAGTAAAGGTAGAGAAAATAAGTTATAAGTATTGTTTGAGCAATCTGAATGGAAAAAAAAAATATTCATGCATTAAATTAAAAATAAAAAAAATATACTGCTTACTTTGCTATTGAAAATGTTCTTACTTGCATATAAATAATGACTGCTGTTCTTACCTTCTCTTGGTACAAAATCTATCTTCACCTCTGGGGGGGAAAAGAGGAGAGGGGGAAGGAGAAATAGATCAGAAAACAGAATTTACATAGCATCTGCACCCACAAAATAATTTTTAAACTGATTGAAACTTTGTTAGGCATATTAATCAGCATATTTATACAATAAACTGGAAGGCAGGCTCTGTAAAACAATGTGATAATGGTAATGCAAAATAAGGAGGAAAGCAATGCACTTATATTGTGGTATAAGAAAAAAGATCTGCATCATCTTTCCTGGTATATCCATGGTTAATGTCACCATTTTCTCCCTCTGGAATTCCCATTCCACAGTCTAAGACAACTTACCCAAAAACTGAAGCTTGGCAGAAAGGTTGTAAGCAAATCCTTGGGGAATGAAGGAATAATCAGCCTCGTCCTCTGGAGTTACATCCTCAATAGTTAGCTTGTGGATTCTGGAAAGATGAACAAATATATTCCACTCCCTTACCTTACCCCCCAGGAGAAACAGGGCTGTCTCAAGAGACAAGGTGCAGGCTATAGGATGTTAACAGAAATTATTATTTCTTCTTCCCTTGCTGTGACAAGTCAACAACCACCAGGATTGCAGACTGCTCTGCTTTCAGTATTGAAGCCAACCCATATCAGCACGTTGTCTATGAATGGATTTTTTTTTGTCAAGGTAGATGTAAAGACTAGTTTGAAGAGAGCAAGCAGTTTCCTTGCTCTAGTCCAGTCCTTCACCATTATAAGGGCAGTTGTAGCACTGCTTTTGACTGGTTTTGTTGGATCACATTGTGACAACATTGACTAAACAAACTAAAAAGTGATGCTCCATCCCTGTATTGTTATAAATTCAAAAGAGAACACAGCAAAGAGTACCAAGGAAGACTTCACCCAGCATTTAATGCTGAATCTTCTTGGTCTCCATTTCCATGAGTAGCTAGACTGCGAGGAAACTTGAGCGCAGAATTACACAACTCTATATGTCAATATAAACGCTAATTTTTCTGAAGGGTTTACTCACATGTACTATCTAAACACTACTGTTAAAGTTATCAACAATGTGTTTTCTAGATTGTTTGAATACCAAAACACCAGGTAATCCTAATTTCCTTAGGAAACTGAGGAACTAAATTTACTTTTGTTGATGTATCACTGAAACCGTGCATGTAAAACGCACCAACTCAGAAAGACTGCACACATCCCAAAACCAGTCTGTCACTAAGTGTTGGTTGCATATGAAAAGCTTTTAAACTTTTTACCTTTTAGCTGGAGCCAGGACAAAGTCTTGCTTTATACTCCTATCCCCTGAGATAAAATTTTTACGTATTGCAATGCAGTACCCAAGCCTGTACCTGCTTTCTGAAACAAGACTAACCTGCCAATATGGGAGATCTTTATCCTTTCGTCTGGGATCACCTCCTTCCCGTTTTTCAACCAGATTCCTTTCACATTTTCATCAGAAACTTCACACTTGAAGACTGCCTGGTCTCGTGCCTTCACTGTCAGGTCTGCAATGCTCTGATAAACTTCCAGCTTCTTCTCTGATTTCGTGAGAATAATCGATACACACATCAAAAATCAGAATAGCTCTGGGAGTAGATGGTGTGGATTTACTGAGCAGCAAAGGCAAGGACTGAGCAAGCTGTCTATGGAAGGAGGAAATATGAAGGGAAACACACAGCATGCAGGGCTTTAACAGGACTGAGAGCTGAGCACCTGCTGTTATCAAGTATCTGTTATATCCGGCACACAGGTCTGCCTTCTCCTCAGGGCCTTTATTATCAGACCCTCTGCCCCTTATTGCACCTTGTTTTTCCCTGTCAGGAGGATTATGCTGCCACTGTGGACTATCTGGAGAAGGTTACATTCAACCTGCTCTCAATTTTCAGCTTCTCTGGTTCTGGTGCCTACCTTGCACAATGAGTTCAGCCACTGATACCCCACCATTGGTCTTCACAGTGTAGTGTCCACTGTCCTCCTTGGTTGACTCATTAATAATGAGATATTGTTTTTTCCCATCTTTCTTGAATCGGTATTTAAATGTTTCTTCTCGTGTCAGTTCAATTCCATCCTTTTCCCTGAAATGCCAAACAGTGTTGAGTCATTTTTGTTATGGAAGAAAAAGGAGAGTAAGGGTCAGCTCAGTGTTAGTAGGGATTGGAAGACACAAGGTGAATACAATCTTTGCAGGATTTCAAGTTAGCAAAAAAGGGATTGTTGCACAAATGTTTGTGGAACCAGAATGCCTCTATCTTGACCATTAATTTGCCCTAGATTTCTGGTTCAAGAGAATTCACCACGAGTTATTACTTGAATTTTTTCTATTTATGTGCTATAGGTAACCATGAAAGTATGTTAAATACTGTAGAAGATATAGGGATGAAAACACACTTCACCAGCAGGGAATTTACTGTCTTAAAAACTGCCATAAAGTAAGTGAGACTTGATGGGATATTACTTGAAAGTCTTCATTTTCCTGATGTGAAATATAATTGTTATAAATCCATGGTTTGTGGGCATCAGTAAAAGAAGAAAATTTTAAGATGGATTCAAATGAATGTGTATTTTGAATTTTGTAGCTCTTTCCATTCAAGGATGCCACAGCATATTTAAGACTTTACTAAATTAATCTTCACCATCCAGCCCAGGAGGAAATTTAATTATTGTAATTTCCAGTCATCATGAAGGGAAATGCACAAGGAGGATTCACGCTGTTTAATCAAGGTCATACAAAAATACGTAAGGTGTTTTGACAGTTTCCTGTTCCTAATCCTAAATAACATAAACAGGCTACAAGAAAGTAACTTGTAATTTCTTCCATTTACTAACTTTGTAGCATTACATTTTTCATTATTACTTGAATATATTTCTGTTACTTGAATACTGCTGCAGTTCATAAATGAAGAAGGTTTTCTCTTTGATAGTTAGTCACATGGAAAAATTAATAGAAAATATGTATGATTTTAACAGAGTAAAAATTTTCTTTCTACTTTTTTTTGTCATTTCCCTTATTTGTGACTTATTTGTGACCAGTGACTATTCAGCTTAACAAATGAGCTTAGAGAATAGCAAATTGAGATGCTACTTAAGACTCATTAAAATACTATAGCTCTAATTTCTTAGTACATATATGCAAGAAAACCTTTTACCTTTGTTAGATTTTGCTAACGTTAATCACAAGATCAAAACTTTAAGCAGAGACAAGAATACCACAACTTGTGACTGAGATGTTCCTGATGCAACCCCATTTCAGAACACCTACAGGGCACTCCCTCTTAGCTGTTTGCTCCAGCAGAGCTCTCTGGAGCTTAGAGCTGCTCTAGCGAAGGACTGGCCTCCCTTCCAGGTCACAGAGCAGCGCTGGCAAGGGAGGAAACAGAGGATGCCTTTAACAGCCACTTGAAACACAGGCTTTGCATTATTGTCAGGATAATGTTTCCTCTTCTTTCCTCTTCATTCCTCTTCAGACAAGAGTCTGAGGCAACATGTAAGATGATCTCNCGCGCTGGGAGCCGTGGGGAGACCCCGCGCTGCCCCCCAGTCCCCCCTGCAGCCCCGAGCCGGGACCCACCGGGGCCAACCCGCCCGGCATCGCCCCGGCTGGGCTGGGCAGGGCTGGGCTNCAACATGTAAGATGATCTCCTAAGGCTGGTGTTGTGATTCATGCAAATTAGCTCTGGAACAAGTGCTACAATGCAGTACATAAACCTTCTCTGAGTTGCTGAGAATGGACTGTAATCCCAGAGTTCAGCATGCTGCTGTCACTAGATGCAAAGCCAAGCACGTACACCGTGGCTAGGCTTTTGGAGTTGAACTTCTAAATTTATTTTTCCGTGGTCTATTTTGGTACATGGCTCATGAAACATATCTGAATGTTCTATTCACCCATTGGTGAGAAAGAGTTCTCTTGAAATCTTGACTAAATAATGAAAATAATCTTTTTGTAATGATTAGTGTCTTAATTCCCTAGGAAGGGAATACTCTCTTTAACTTGTGTTTGTTTCACTGACTGGCACGTTGCTGATCCTGTGGATGAGCAGAGAGTTTGCAGAGGGGTGTAGTGACAAATAGAGACTGTAAATCTTGAAAAAGAACTCCCAGATATCATTTGGCTTAAAATAATACACTGCTGCTGTGAAAAGCAGAAAACCTCTTTAAGGGAATATTGCAGTCCTTCCTTTGGCAACTGGAACTATGAATTAGAAGAATCTGTTGATATTAAAGTGTAAGTGAGGCATTATATAGAATCACAGAAGTGTTGGTTTACAGAACACCATAGGTCATTGGTCCAGCCCCACATTTGAAGCAGAACTAGTGCAGTAATAGGTAGGTCAGCTGTGGTTTAGTCTTTCCAAGTCCTGAACATCTGCAAGATCAAATATCTGTTCTCAACTTTACCACTCAATGCCTCTTTGTCTGGAAATGCTTTCCTATTTCCTGTTTGGATTCTAAGGATTAATTGGTTAATGTCTTCTGAGATATCACTGATGTAGGTACTATGTGATAATTGGGACACACAGATTTATTGCTATAAATATACATTACCATGGTTTGTTTTGATTTGGAGCTGATAAGATGGTACCTCCAGCATTCAGAGATGGAAAAAATAGATCAAAACTATGTATTTTATGATATCTTTTTCTTCAAGAATTATCTTATTTCCAAGATCATCTGAAGTTTAGAAAAAACCTGTTCCATAGTACTGCAAGAGCTGTAATAATGTGAAACCTTTCATGGTGATCAAGAGAACATTCTTTTCTGATTGCTCTGAAGAGACCCAGATAATGAATTCTGCAAGGCCTAGTCTGATGGCCATGTCTCACCCTTATTTCTGTCTTGTGCAAGTCACATAATTGCCTTTGTTCACGTGCTTGTGGTTTTATATCCTGGGTTTACAGAGTGTAAGAGCTCTAACAGGTGCTCTGAGTTAGTGCCTGTTACTTGGCTTAAACTGTTGAGCATTTACTAATGAGCTGTAAAACTGGAGCTCTTTCTCCACACTGTGTTTCAAGTTTTCCCTGGACACTTCTCTCCACTGTCCAAAATGTTCCCTTTTGTTGCCAAAGAGCATTGACAGAGTCTCACATAACAAAACCAGTAAAATACAGTGTGAATGTCTGAGTGCTCAGTTTTCCATCGCAATGATTTGATGAGTTTCTCTGACCACTTGCTGCATTTCAGACCGAGACAGCTGCTGCTTTGCCCTTGTCACATCAAATGCCCATCCCACAGATAACAGCTCTGCGAGATGTATGGGAGTTGTTCAAAGGCTCGGGATCAAAGTGTGGCAGCTGCACTGTGTTCTGAGATCTGGTTGTCCCCATCTCTTGTGACCAGGCATCTGCAAGCAGCTCCTGAACAATAGAATGTGTGTCCCTGTGCTTGTGGCTTTAATAGTGTAATGCACACCCTGTACTAGCTCTTGGACTCCATTTAAATTCTCAGTTCCTTCCTTTGGGACAGCAGATCATTAGTTGGCACTTTCCAGGAATGTAAAGGGCATTGTGGGAATGCTTGATAACCATGTGCCTGGAGCTGTTAACAAGCACAAGGGAATTTCAGCTGGTAGAGAAACGAAGTGAGAATAGTGCGCCTGAGACGTGGTATATGAGCCCTGCTTGTCGTGCCTGCCCAAGCAGCATGAACCTTCCAGCTTGTGCTCAGCTGGAATGCCCAAGAAAGCAGGCTCCAAGGTCTAATGTTTGTCATCTTAATCCATCTCACTGCGTAAGGGTAGTGACCAGCTTTGCAGGATCAGCGCAGCAGATGTGTTCCCTCCGGGGCTCAGGAGACATCAGCTTTTAACCTAAGAAAGAATACTTTAAAAACTCCAAATGCCTCACTGCAGTTGAGGAGACCAGAAGATTTCAAAAAGTACAGCAAACTCATTACAATATGGATCTAATTCTTCTGGGCAATACTTAGACATTACTGGAGTGTAAACACTGAGCAAGAAATTCCAGAGACACTATAAAATATCTGTACTTAATCTGGGGTTTTGTGTCCTATTTTTGCCTCTCAGTTCCTCCTCAATGTTTGACATATAGGAGAAGGAAAATCTTTTTTCCTGAAAACAATTATGTAGGATGCCTTCTCCCTTTTTATTCCACACCTCCTGGTATGTTCCACGGAGGAAGATGGTTTCATGTTGCTTTGGTTTTTTCTTTGATTCCCTTACCATTTCACAGTAGCTCCTTCCTCAGAAACTTCACACTCAAACTCCACTCTCTCTCCAACCATCACCATCTGGTCCTCCAGTGGGTGAGTGATAAGGATTGGAGGTTCTGGAAATAAAGAGAATCTTATTAAAACAGTATTCTGAAAGGGTGGAGACCAGGGGAAGATTTCAACAATCTCCACAGGAAGAGTCCCTGGACAAATAAATGGTGATGCTCTCTGTGTTAGAACTTAAAATTTACTATGACAGATCACCTTATCAGAATTTTCAAATGACATTTTTCATGAGTTGGAATAAAAACATATGATTAAACAGTTTTCACATATAGTCTGAATTTCTAAACAGGAGGCATTCCTTTTCAGTACTATTTGATCTGCTTGTAGAGCCTGGGGCACATGTTTATCTTGAGTGGCATCAAATTTTTTAAGTAAATTTCTAGCCCCATTGTTGAGATGTAAATAACTTTCCAAATGAGAATTAATGGTAGCTATCACTCTGTTGCTTTCCTGGTTGCTGTTATAGGCAAAATTTTCCTCAATTTAACTGTAAGAAAAATATCTACTTCAAAAGATCTCAGAATTTGTTAATATGTTTGAGAATTTCCTTTCCTGCAAGATAAATCTGAGAGCAGAGAAGATGACAGTAATTCAGTGCTAATGTTAGGGGAGATCTCTTTCCTTTTGCTACCATTGCTCACCTTTTACAAATAATTCTGTGAAGCTCTTCTCATCCCCTACCACACATTCATACGCTGCATCATCAGCCAGAGAGCAGTGGTTTATGGTCAGTATTCTCTTATTACCAACAGACTCAAAAATATATCTGAAAAGAGAATATAAATGTAATTATCAGGGGAAAACCCATCTGGACCCAGTCACTGTCTTCTCCTGCCTGGAAGAGAAAAAGATTCCTACTCTTTTTCTGACATCAGTGGCAAGATTTGTAAGGACTCAAGTGCAATAGCCCTGTCCTGGTGCTGTGAACAGCAGTGGTGTTTGAAAAACTGACTTAGGAAATTATGGGGAATCCTCCTCCAAGAGGGAGATGTACAAACTCCTGTGAAGGGTGTTGGATGCTGTTCTAAGACCTAGCATGACTACCATTAAAAATGGCTTCAGCACAAAATCACTGGAAATTTATTTTACATATAGATTTCACTGAGCTACATCCCAGATCAGGAGAAAGTACATTTGAACCCTGTATACACATAAGGAGAAGAGTATAAGCTCAGGACTTACTTGCTAGGTAGGTAGATGGAAGCATCCAGTCCCACATGCAGATATATAGAGCAGAGGGAAGAAAAAAGAAAAAGTTATGACAACAGCAAACTGACCCTGAGCCATAGCACTATGTAGATTCTTTCTCAGCTGCTATTTGTCACTGTTTATTCCTTTCTTCCTAAGAAAAGCTGTTTTATTCACTTTGTCCAAGCTGTAGCTCATTCCTTTTTGGATTTCTCATATTTCCAGTTTACCTGCCGCTCACTTGGATCTCCTGTCCATTCTTCAGCCATTTCACATCAGCATCTGGATTGGCAACTTCAACCATTAATTTAATCTTTTGCCCCTTGTCTACTTGGTAAGCTGGGTCCAGTTTCTTGAGGAATGCTATGGTGAAGAATGATTAAAAAAAATCTTTATAATTTTTATACTTGGGTTTGGTTTTTGTTCATTCTGGGCCATGAAACAAATTTTTAGTCCCTTTCATGTTGTTTACCATCACCTTAAACTTTCCCCCCTTTCTGCATCCCCATTTGAATTTTTACCCTTTCTGTCCTTCACCCTGTGCTGTTTTTCCTTAACACAGGATGACAAGCATGCATTGCAAACCCAAATAAGCAAAGTAGAATATTCTAAATAAGATGTGAATATGTACTTCAACACATCCTAAATAGAGTTACATCTGCCCATGTAGGAAAATTATACTTGGTGTTCTCAGTACTGATGATGGGCTGTTTGCCTTCTCTGTTTCAGACTTTCAAAAAAAGTCAATTACAATTAGGCAATTAATACTTCATAGGACTAGGAAAGGCTCAAGAGCTCCAAATGCATCATACCAATGAAAATTAAATTCTTTAAATATATCACTGTTGCCTGACATACTGACTAGTTGGGGTGGGGGGCAAGTAGGGAGCTTTATGCTCAGGGAAATAAAAGGGGCCAAGCTTGTAAAACTGGTAAAGTGAGTGTGTTCAGTATATCCAGAGTTTCAGAGCAGGCATCTCGGAGCATTGGGCACAGCTGCAATCTCTGTAAATCAGTGTTTCATATGTAAAGGCTGGGTAATAACTGGAACAGGAAATTACTGTTTCTCATGGTCTCCTATCTCACTGCTGCAAAGAAGACATGAACACTATATTTGGAAGAAATGCATCTCACCAACCTGTGCTTTTTTTCTCTTCCTTCTTTATGCGTTTGAGGCGTTTCAGCATCCCACGCAAATCTGTGATACCATACTGGAAAGCAATTTTCTCGTATTCCGTAGGAGGAGCTTTCCTCAGGATATCCCAGACATCAACATCAGATTGTGATTCAGATTTTCCTTCACCTCTGCAGAAAGGGATTAGAGTCTCTGAGTGCTACTATTAAGAGTATTTAAAGAAAGATATAGAGTTGGCAGCTACATATTGCCTCAATGAAGCCACTTCTTAAAAAAAAACCCAGTCTAATTTTTACTATATTATTACATAAAATAATTAAATATAACTGGTGACTAGGTTTAGTTTTATTTATATATATAGTGATTAAAATTGAATTTTGTCCTGAAGGGTCTCTTTCTAATAACCCAAACAAATTTTAACTTCCTTTAATGATGGGTTATAGAAACATAAGGAGACTTATTTTCCTGTCGTGGTCAATGGAACATGGCAAAGCAAGGAACTGAATCGATATGCTGGCAACACCTTAGAAAAAAAGGCACTTGGTTTATGTAAATAAGGGACATAACTTTTTCTATTCAGGACATTTTTTATCTTCACTGAAAAGAATCACAGATTATTAATACTTTTATCATCTCTTGTAAAGAAAATTATTGTCTGTAGTAATCTAAAAAGCATAAAGAGACTGGTGAGTAGTGGCAATTTACGAAGTATTTACAACGGACTTCTTATTTTATAGTTTATCCAAAGAACTAGTGCTTATGGAAGAATTAATGTTTAGTTTAGTAAAATAAGGGAAAATTTGCCTGTCTGGCTTTGGGAGAGGCATTCTTTCTTGTCTGCCATCACATTTTTATTGGCAAGATCATACCTAGAGAGGGAAATTGGCATGGCCTTACCGGTTGGCAGTGCGCAGGAAGCTGCTGTGCTCCAGAAGGACGCAGAGAACCGTTTGGGAAAGCAGCATCCCAGTGGGCAAGAGAAAGGAAAGGGCATCATGTGTTAGGACAAAAGAGCCATGAATGCCATCTTCACCCTTAGCAGAGCATGCCTGGGCTTCAGGAGCAGGGAGATGAAGGAACTCATGCAAATGCTCTGAAATAGGCTTAAGGGAAACGCTGATCCAGACTGAAATCAAACTGACTCCCACACTTTGTACAGTTTTCACTGTGGGATTTATATGATAAGCTCAAGCTCTTCTGTTTATTCCTAATTATGGCTGATCACCTTCCAGGGAAACAAATAACTCTACTTCACCCTGCCATCATAGCATTTTTGCATGTCATAGTTTGCATTTTGGTGGACAGAGAAATGACAGAAGTAACATTTTACTAAAAAAATTCTTCAGAGAAAGAACTTCCTGTGGCTTTTGTTTCTGATTATCACCAGGGCCAAGCACATTCCAGTGCAGCAGAACACGACCTTATAATGAAGTTCAGTGGTAAACCCCAACAAGAAGACACATTATGCAACAGGTGATGCAGAGAAAAGTGGAATGTTATTGGGTGTATTTCCATTTCTTGCAGGAAAATAACAATCCAGTTAGTCTGTGAGAAATGTTACTACTGAACAGTACTACTGTAGTCACTCCAGACAGCAGACAGAGCCAAACATTTCAGGTGCTCCTTTTATTGCCAAAAATAAAAAAGCTTGCTTGGAATTTCCAGCACCCTTGTAGCTCTTGAACAGAAAGGAAGCAAGAGGAGAGGATTCTATCTCAGCGAGCCTGAGCTGAAATATGGTGTGCAATCTCTCATATCTTCCAAGTGGTTTTGCACTCACCAAGCCCTAAGCCCTCAGTAGCACTCACTGAATTGATAGGAGTAGCTGAAGTTTGGAGTGCCTGTGATAAGTTCAGCACATTGGGAATTTGCTTTGCCTTAACACTGCATCAACATCACCCACAAATTTTACCAAGATTCCTCTTCTGTACATCTATCATTTAGTTTGAGGCTGATACAAATACTTTTTAGTTTTGCTTATCCGGAGACAGGAAAACTGAACTGGTTTGCCACATAGATTAAGATTTTTTTTAACATAAGCAGTTCTTGGGCTTGCTGCCCTGATCATATCAGGGAGTGACTTACAAATATTTATAAATGCATGTAAATGAAAATATTTATATTTAAGTACTAAATACTAGGTACTATATAAAACTAAGGGCATATAATATTTCTAATATGTGTTTAATTCTTTGTACTAGTACAGTTAAACTTCTGTGGAGAAACCGTATCTTAAAAAATATAAAATCGTAGGAAATAAGAAAAACTTTAGAGATTCAAATATTATAATCTTCCTGAAGCCATTATACAAATATTGGTAGTTTCTCTGTCTATCTGCCTACTTAGAAGCTTGTCTGTACATACACACTCTACATGTGAAAATTTACAGGTAGGAATATTCATGGAGATTTCAAATATGTTTTGTGTGAGTTATTTTTAAGTAGAGAATGAGAAAAATCTTCCAGTTTCCAAGGAGTTGCAAAGGAGTCTAATATCTCTCACTATTGAGAAGACTGCCCTAGTTTTTGGTTTAGCTTTTCCATTGCTCAGTATCATCCCATGGTTTTATCTGACAATCCTGTTCTGGTATATGCAATATAAGAAATTTGAACATAAGAAAGAATATAGTCTCTTCCTTGGAAATACTTTCTTTTAAAATTAAAATAAAAGCCTTGTGAGTTTCATGCAAAATGGGACTAAAAGGTAGAGGTTCTAATTTCTGTTTAACTGAGTTCTGAAAATGAAAAGAAAAAAACGTGTTTGCCTTTGAGCAAAGTTTTCCCCATCCCAGTACTCCTTTTCACTATTTTTCATTTGTTAAAACATTCTCTTTGATCCCAGAAAGGCACAGAGTTTGCACAGAGGGGCTCCTCCACTGCCAACAGGAACTAAAAGTGTATGAAAAGCACTTGGACTCATGAGGTTTCTCCCACTCTTCTGTTATTCTCCCTGATGTTGGGGATCCTTATTCACAGAGATCACCTCATAGGTTAGCTATGCACTTGGGGGCATCAAGATGCAGCTTAGTGAACCTGCTGTAAATGGAATATGCAGCTGATATGGTTTAAACATATGTGGAGGGGTTAAAAATAGTTTTGTACATCCCAGAAATGGTTCCTTCCTATCCAGTTACTGTCAACTGATTGGACCCTGTCAGCTGTCACCTCCTTCAAGGTCTCTGCTCACTATCCCGTTTAATAGTCCTGTGACAGCTGTTCCCTTCCTCTTCCCAATGACCTCTCCTTGGCCCATGACATCTGTATGTCAACACCAGTTAATTAAATTACAGTGATAGGAGATACAGTGTTAAATGAAGCTCTTTATTATAGTGGGAATGAGCATTACCTGTGGATCGAGGGGCACTTGTAAAATGGTGTAAAATAAAGCAAAAATGGCAAAAGAATAATTCTGAGTTCTGTTTAAATCTGCATAGCTCTTGAGAGTTCCCCCACATGAGATCCCTTTCCCTGTTCTATTTTAGTGAAGAATTCTTTCATTCCATTATGAGATTTTATGACTATCTGTTCTCATTAATATGAATGGTCTTCAACCTGAGGTGTGCAAAGCCTGAAGAATCCACAAATTACTTCTGAAGTGGCTGTGAAACACAACTAGGAGAGGTGAATTTATATTCTTAAATTCACTAGGCAGAGATTTGTAAGTTTAGAAATGGCAGAAACACTGTTAAAATGCAATGAAATTTATAAGCTTCTGTTAATGAATTACATTTCTAACCTAACACATAATGAATAGTTAAATAATAAAATTAACATTTCTGTAAATACTGGAGATTTTTACTGCTTTTAAAAGTTGTACAAAACTAATTATAAGAGCAAAAGAGAAAGGGGCATAAGGAGAGGGGCTCAAAGTATTCAGCACTTCATTCCAGCTGGAGACTCTGTATGAAATTATACAAATATTTTCATGTTGGTTTTCATTTATTTAAATTTTTACAAAAAAAGATAATCAATTCCTTTATGCCTTACATCTTCCATGGAAACTAGAGTCTGTTTACAACAATTTGGGTTCATGCTGAAACCAGAACCTTAGATATCAATATCAGCTATTGAAAGTTGGATAGGTGTCTTTGCTGTCTCATCTGTCTGTCCCCCTCAAGTGCTCTGCATTTGGTGTTACTGCAAAGCCAGGATTCCCCTTCAGGCAGAGACACTGAACGGAGTGGAACACAGGGGTTTGTACACAGTGGGACCTCCTTTGCCCCACTGAAATTTGGCTGAGTTAACCTGAGGCTGTTGTGGCTTCATCACTTCCTACAGAAAGTTACTTCAAATGTCTGCCTGATCCTGTACTCCTTGTGAGGATAAAACACCTTTTATAGTCAGTGATACCAATACCTCAGCTGAGACTGAGCACAGATTGCCAACAACACTCATCCAAGTAGCTGATTGTGAAGACTTAAACTAAGAAAATTTACATTTGCAAAACATGAATCTAAGTGACAAGTTTTTGTAGTAGCTTCAGGTGCTGGAAGGACAGAGTGAGTGGCCAGGGTCAGTGAACACAAAGAAGCAAACAAAACTTCATGACTTATTTGATAGGCACCAGCAACAATATCATGCAAATGATTTTTCTGATTCTAAATACTATGGCAACAGGAATTTAAAGCAGCAGGTTATTGAGAAAATCAGGAAATTCAAGGAAATTTTACAACTGGTTATATGAAAGAAAGTGATGGTAAAAGCCAAAGGACATTCAGAGAACTACACTGATTGTATCAAATTGTCTTAATTTTATCCTTAAAATTGTTTAAAAGAATTTCTGTCTCAGAAATTAGCAGGCAATAATTTTCTTTCACACTTTGCAATTTTTGTCATGTTCTACATGTAAAGAAGACAGAGATGCTTGCCTTGTTTCAAACCAAATGGTTCTTATATTCAGTCTGACCCATGCATTTATAATACAAATAGAAATAGAAATAAATAGAAAGCTTACTCTCTGTTGGCAACAGTGGAATCCAAAACATCCAGATTAAGAGTTTGGTAAAAAGAGAAAAACATAAGTAAACAAGTTATGGAAACAGATACATCAAGGAAAAATGAGAATTAGAGAAGAAATTCTAGCAAAAAAAGTAAAAGTAAAAGAGAGCAATAAGAATTACAATTGGAAGAGTAAAAATATTTGCCATATTTATGCAACATAGAATATCTATATAATAGATCATATATAGTTGAACAGTGTGATAGTAACATTTAGGTATCTAATAAAAAATCTTGTCCTCCCAGCTCTCTGGTTCTTAATAAGGCAGCATTATAAATAGGTATTTTAATTTTTTATTTCCCCCTCATCCCCTTCTTCCTTCTTGAAAAGGGCTGCTGGAAACATGTAATTACCTGA
>VZRX01002424.1:138099-154405 GCA_013398075.1 Notiomystis cincta
CTGTGCAGGGCCAGGAGCTGGACTCGATGATCCTTGTGGGTCCCTTCCAACTCAGCTTATTCTGTGATTCTGTGACTTAATGGTCTCTGGTGGTATTAATGTTCTTGCTGACAAACCTGTAGAGCCAAGTGTCCAACTGTCCTTTTCTGAGTCACTTCCATCCCATTTCTCTCTTTCAATTACCACAGTTGGCCATGGCTTAGATTGGAGCTCTGCATGTGAGAAATTCTCACATTAGATATCTGCTTTCTCAGGGATGGTATTATTATTATTATTATTATTATTATTATTATTATTATTATTATTATTATTATTATTATTATTATTATTATTATTATTGTTATTGTTATTATTATTATTATTATTATTATTAGTAGTAGTAGTAGTAGTAGTAGTAGTAGTATTGAAGCCTCTGTGTACTTACAAGTTATTCGTAAATTCTTGATGAAATTTCCTAATCTGAGCTGCAAAATCTAGCCTCCTCTGTCTATAAAATATGTGAGTAAAAGTTGATTGATTTTCAGAGAAGGTGAGAAATTCAGACTTCTCCTTTTCCAGCTATAATGATGCACACATTTTCCATTAAGTCCCATTTATCTACTATATTTGGTGTTTAAAAAGTCAACTGTTTCCTCCTAATGTCATAAAATATTTTTAGGGAAATGGTTGAGTTTTTTTTTAACCTTTCTGAACTTTGAGAACAAAAAAATGATCAAAATTTTGCAAAGAGTGAGCTTTTGAACAAAGATTAACTATGAAATGTTTAAACCAAAGGGAGAAGAACATAAAGTTTCTGTAACAGAATCCTGCAAGAAGTGATCCCTTTCAAAGTTTGACTGTTTGCTCTGACACTAAACTCTTACAGGTCTTCTAAATTCTGTTGCTCTTGTGGATGGTGTAGAGTTTCTGGGATGCTAGGACACTCCTTTTGGCATTCATGAAATAAGTAGGGGAGTGCCTTATCCTGAAATATTTTAGTTGGGCAGTTTATTTGGATTTTTGTGTGGTGTTTTTGGGTTTGTTTGTTTCTTTCAACATGTTAAAAGGCCAGTTAAAACAGCAAATATAAGCAAAATATCTCTAATCATTCTCTGACATAAAGAATTTTCTTTTGCCTATACACCAGATGCACAAATTTCAGTACTACAGTCTAGGGACTTCTTTGGGCTCTTCAGTAATCTAAGGTGTGTGAAAGGCAAGAATTGTGATTTATCCAAGCATGAAGTGCCCAGTGGTTATTCAGCCCTCCTGAGATGGGGCTCAACATTATCCCATCTTGAAATGGCTTGAACTATATAAACAACATGAAATAGAAACCCAAAGGGATTAGTGTCTCCTGGGAGACTGAGAAGATCCTCTCTAAAAGTTATGGGGCATGTGACTGGTTCTGTCTCACTCAGAGTGGGTAACAAAAGCTTTTCCTCCCCCTGCTGTGATAATCCCAGTGTTTGGTCTGGTTTGTTCATAAGAACTGTGTAGGACTAGAGATGTTAGACACCTGTTAGATTTCTCTGGAGAAATAAGGTGGAATAGAATTTCTCTTCACCATTAGCCAGCAAAAGTGGGCATCTTCACAAACAGAGACATTGCCTCTCATCCACAGAGAATGAAAATGTTAATTTAAAGGCAGTTAAGCAATTAGAAATCAGAAGTCATAATGCCAAGGTGATCACACTGTCAAATTTTGCCTCCTCTGTTGTATTTCTTTTTGTCTGCATTCACAACAATTAGACATTTCAAGAAAACTTTAAAATCATGTGACTTTAAAAACAGAATATGAGGATGAAGTTCTTAGTTTTGGGGTGATTCCTGAACCTTTGCACCTTATACTTTCAAGTTTTTGTCTACAACTACAAGTTCTAATATATATTTCTTTTTTTACTGCTTTCTTCAGTGCAGCCTTCTAAATATGAAATGATGTTATATCTGTAATAAAATGGAAGGATTGGTGACACCACTGTTGCTTTAGGGTTATCATACAGAGGGAACACAAAGAATCTTGTTGGAGTCAAACATGCTTTAGTGCTTTGCAGTTTGTAATGGGAAAGCCTCTGAGTGTGAAATGGGTCTGCCTGATTTCAAATACTTTGGTCAAATGAAGATTCTTCTGAACAAGTTCTCCTTTTGTTATGGTGACCATAGGAGACCCTCATTGGCCAAACTAAGAGGAGACTGCTCAAGCCTTTGCAAAGCACAAAGGACATTATTAATAAGTGTCCACAGCTGTCACTGGCTAACTCTGGAAACTGCACATTATCAAAAACGTGTGCACCTTGCACTGTGCATTCAGGTAGTGGTGATCCTGGGTATGCACTGGCATCAATAAAGCCAGAGCTCTGAATTGAAGAATCCCAGATTTAGTACAAGTTTCTCCAGGCCTGACTGTTGAATATGTTCACACTTGACAAACAATCCTAAGTTCAGCTTTTATGAGTTTTTTTTTCCAAATTTACTTGTGGACACAAAGTGCTGCTGAGGCATCTTCCTCTGCAGGTGTCCTGAAGCTAAATTGTCTCTATCTTTTCTACCCAGGCTCTCTTCCTCCTCAAAACACCAGACCCACAGCACCTTGCACCCCATCCTAGGCCTCCTTTATGTGGGCAGCCTCTGAGTGATTCCTTATTTGAAGATTTAAAACGAAAACATTCATAAATCTGAAGTATTTTCCTGGCATTTTTCTCTGTGGCTCTGTGATGTTGGCTTTCTGAAAAGGGCTAGTTATCTTCTGGCTCAAGGGGAAAGGATGAAGAAGGGTGAGGGAAAAGAAATTGCATATATTCTTCAGTACAATGTTGCCTTTTTTTGCCTAGAGTTTTATTGTCAGTGGTTGAAAGAACTAGGAAGAATTTACTCTCAACCAGGTACTGTTTGCTTTAATTTTCACAGAGATTTCACTAACAATAAATACTATCAAATTTTGCCAATAATACTACAGATTGTCAGGGAAAAAAAAAACAAACCCAAAATAAAAGCAGGAGAGGTTTATAATATTTAACTGTCCAAGAGAGAGACTACAAGTATTTTTTTTCCAGAGTCCTAAAATTTAATAGGAAAGGAAATGAGAAATTAAAAGAATCTGAGAATTAAATGCATTTCACCTCTATTTTTTCCTCATCCAAAGTCTCTTGAGAAAATTCTGTGGCTGAGGCTTATCAAACCAGTTAGTGATTTCTCTGCAAGATCACTCAACATCTCTTACATTTATAACTTACTAAAATAAAACTTTTTTTTCCTGTCTATTTATTTTTCCCTTTGAGGCATCTCATTTCTCTAGAGTACATAATCTACTCACATTTTTCCTGTCACGCTGTTCTTAGTTCTGTCTGTCAATTATGCTCCTTACCTGTTTTCTTTACAGGCTCTGGCATCTTCACTTTGTTTCTGATGAAGCTCCCAGCTGTGTCTAGAAGGCAGGGTATGAGTTAGACAGGAATGTGACTGCGGGGCTTTTGAGACCCCCTAAGAACCGCTCGATGGAAGCCCCCATCCTGCTCCTCCCCCTTGATCCCCCACTGTTGTCAACTCCGGCACCTTATCAACAGCAGGACACACTTGACAGGCTACATCAGCTGGGATAAATATAGCCAAGTTCCAGGAGCCAGAGAGCTCAAGCCACCCAAGACTGGCTACCACTGAGCTGTTGGTATAAACCAGAGCACACTGTGATGTTGCACATGCGTACAGCACATTTTCTAGCTCCAGGCATGTGTTGCATTAAAAATCCCAACACTGCCATGTTTATAGCACATTCAGCAAACTGGATCTGATAGTTAGATTTCCTCTGTGCTGGATCCTACTTACTCTCAGTGTGTATTTGCTTACATTCTTACTACTTATTTCACTTTTTGTTATTGTCATAATTGGGTCAGAGCTGCATAGCCCCTCAGAAACTGTTCTTCTTGTTTCTTTTTTTAGCTCTTCTACTGAAGAATGTATTTGTAGAACTAACTGTGAACCTTAAGGAAAGAACTTTCTCTGACATTTGCAGTCACAAGTAGAAAGCATGACACTACTTAAATAGTTTTAGTCCTCCCTCCCCATCCACCCACTTGATCCACAGCACACATTTCTTGGTAAACTAGCAAGTTGGGGTTTTTTCTTCTTTTAAATATCATTTTAAAAATAGTTCCAAGGTTCTGTTTTATACCTCTAGAAGTTTCAATTTTGCTTAATCACATAGAAAAGATCTGGGAGAAAATCTCACTAGAAAATTATTCTCGTATGGCCATTTTATGCTCCAATCATTGCTCCTTATTTGTTCATATATTTAGCATATGCCAAAATAGTAACTGTGGACAATCATTCTTTAATTAATTTGATGGTTTATCAATTTTAAGTTTTAAACTTTACCATAAAAACTTTGGAGGTCAAACATTTAGCATATTTTAGCCACCACTGGTATTGATAAAAAAAAGATGTGGTTTTCATTTTTTTATTTCAGCTTTACTATCCTGTAAAAAACTCAAAAGATTTCATCTTTTGGCATGGAGCTCAGAATAGACCAGTGTGCAAGCAGCTCATCAGTCACTGTACTTTGTGTCTGTCTTTCCCATCTGATTCTCTTGGTAGGCTGATAGGACAAATGTGAACATGCAGGAAACACTGCTGATATCTCTTCTGCTTTTGGGCCAAATGCTTCCTCCCCTTCCCTTGAAGCAATTTTTTTTGGATGAGTGAGGAAGATGAGCAGGATGTCACCTGTGTTTATTTTCCATTGCCTCTGTTTCTAGTGGAGCACAAGTTACCATGATATATATTTGACTCCTATTTCGTGCCTGAGGTATTTCACTGGGGCTCAGGAAATCTTGGCTATTTGGTTTGACTCGAAACCTTTCAAAGGGCTTGGGTCTCACAGTATGAAAGTTTCTCGTTTGACTAGAGTGAAGATGGTTACTGCTTTTAAAAATATTTCTCCATATTAGAGAGATGCCATTAACACCCTCTTTTCTTCAGACCTGATCCTCAATGCACCATTGGAACTGCACCCAGATTTGTTCTGTGGAGAGAGTTGCTTCCATGCAGCCTTAGAAAACAGAGGCCACAGGAGGCAGAGCTACCATGGAGAAAGAAATTTAATATCTGTTCAGACTATCCAAAACCACATGGTTACCAGGACCACACTTCTCAACTTCATTGTCTCTCCAGCATATGCCCTTGAAATAATGTTTACAAAGATAATTAGTGATTAAAAGTCACTTGTACAGTATTTAAAACATATTACAGAATCACAGAATGGGTCAAGTTGGAAGGGACCACGTGGGTAATCTAGTCCAACCCTCCTGCTCAAGCACATGGCACAGTATTGCATCCAGATGGTTCTTGAATATCTCCTGTGAAGGAAACTCCATAACCTCTCTGGGCAACCCGTTCCTGTGCCTGGTTGCCACACAGTAAAGAACTTCGTTCTCAAGCTCAGGTGTAACTTCCTGTGCACCAGTTTCTGCCTGTTCCCCCTTGTTCTACTGGTTGTCACCACTGGGAACAGCTTGGCTCCATCCTCTTGATGCCCTCCCTTCAGATATTTATACACATTAATGAAGTCCCCTCTCAGTTGTCCCTTCTCGAGGCTGAAGAGGCCCAGCTCCCACAGCCTTTCCTCACAGGAGATTCTCCAGACTTTTGACCAGCTTAGTAGCTCTCTGCTGGACCTGCTCCAGGAGCTCCACTTCTCTCTTGTCATGAGGAGCCCAGAACTGGACACAGTGTTCCCAATGTGACTTCACCAGGGTTGGGCCCAGGGACAAGATCTCCTCCCTGGACCTGCTGGCAATGCTCTTCCTGATGCACCTCAGGATCCCATTGGCCTTCTTGGCCCAAGGGCTCTGCTGGCTTGTTGTCTTCCAGACCCTCACGTGCTTCTCCACAGAGCATTCCAGCAGATCAGCCCTCAGCCTGTGCTGGTGCATGGGGTTTTTCTTTCCCGGGTTCAGGACCTGCACATGCCTTTTTAGAACTCCAGTTGGTTCCTCTCTGCCCATCTCTCGTTCCTGTCAAGGTCCTTCTGAATGGCAGCCCAGCACTCAGGGATATCAGCCATCCCAGCTTTGTGTCATCACTGAACTTGCTGAGGAGGCATCTGCCCCTTCATCCACATCACTGATGAACAAGTTAAACAGCACCGGGTCAGTACAGACCCCGGGGGGACACCACTAGGCTTCCAACTGGACTGCACCACTGACCTTGACCCTCTGGGGTCTGGCACTCAGCCAGTTCTCAGTCCATCCCACTGTCCACTCATCCAGCCCACACTTGAGTTTGCCTATGAGGATTTTGTGAGAGACAGTGCCAAAAGCCTTGCTGAAGTCGATGTAGACTATATCACTGCTTTCCCTTCATCCATCCAGGAAGCTCTTTCATCGGAGAAGGCACTCAGGATGGTCAAACATGGCTTACCTTTACTAATGCTGACTATCCAGATCCTATTCTGGTTTTCCATCCAGGAAAGGGTGGCCTCCTGAATGAGGTGTTCCATCACCTTTCCAGGGATTGAGGTGATTGTTCCCTGCCTCCTCTTTCTTTCTGTTTTTGAAGACTAAAGTGACATTTGCTTTCTTCCTGTCCTTGGACACCTCTCCTGACCTCCATGGCCTCTCGAAGACAATTGTGAGAGGCCTAGCTCTGATGTCTGCCAGCTCTCTCTGCACTCATGGATGCCTCCTGGGCTGTTGTGCTTTGCTGTGTTGCTTCTCCAGCAGATGTCAGGGTAGTTAAGGTCTCCCCCACGAACCAGGGCCTGTGACCATGAGCTTGATTCTAGCTGCTTGTAAAAGCCTCACCCACTTCCTCCTCTTGATCAGGCAGCCTGGAGCAAACACCCACAACCCTACCACCCTTACTGGTCTGCCCTTTTATCCTGACCCATCAGCTCTCCACTTGCTCATCATCCTCACCAAGACAGAGCCTCAGGACACATTCCAAGTACTGCCTCTCATAGAGGGCAAGTCCAGCACTGCACTTTCCTGGTCCTTCTTTCCTACACAGTGTGCAGCCCTTCACAATAACATTCCAGTCATGTGAGCTATCCCACTCTGTGCCCAGAATTGCAGATTTCTAGTTCCTCCTGTTTGTTCCCCATACTGCATGCATTGGTGTACAGGCATTTAACAGAGGGATTTAACTCCAGAGGGGGTGCAGAGATACCCCACAGTCCTGTCGAGGGGTTGTTTTTGATTGCTTGTTCTTGATCAAGGTATTGCCTCTCAAGCCTTCTTTTGCCTCTAGGCTGTTTCTCCAATGTTCTGAATATTTTTTGCAGTTAGAACCACAGGCCTTTATCCTTTAACTGACGTGGTGTAAGTGGAAATAAATGCATGTGTATGGATTTAAAGGAAATGCATATTTATACACAAACTCTGTAAAATGCAGACTTGTAATATTTATTGCACACACTCAGTCTGTATTTGTTCACTGAGAGGGAACAGCAGGAGGTGCTTCAAAGCAGGAACTGGGAACCTTGGAATAATTAAACATAGGCTAATGCATGCCTAACACAGAATTCATTCTGAATGCCAATAGATATTAAGTATATCTTAGATATTTTTCCAAATTTCTTAGAATGCTCAATAGTATTTATTCACTTAAATACTCATTTCTCTCTAATATGACCTTAACTCCATAGCAATCCATAGCAATAATTGCAGTAATTGTGATTCTGCTGTCAAAATGCACATATTAAAAACAGGAATTCTATTATTGATTCTGAATTTGCCAGCTTTTATTTTAATGTCCTCTTATTCTAAAGGAACACAAATTGCCATTTGAGTGATGGTTGTTTTCTATGCTTTTGTCTCAGGAACTCCAATCTTTTAGGACAAAAACTACAGTTGTGTATTTTTCATTTGTACAATGAAACACTTTTAACCCTGGCATTACATACTGAAGCTTTTTTGTTTATTTCCCATTTTCTTATTGTCAGGTTTTTGTCTTTAAATTTTCAGGCATGTGCCTGACAATGATATATCTGAAGGAGCTTAGTACCATCACTTTGACAGCAATGGAAAAGTCCTGCTTCCTCCAGGGCAAAAGGGGAGTTCATCCTGCCATCACATGGCTTGCAGAATAATTGTGGGTTTATGTTTCTCTGGAAATCTGTGGGATAATCTAAATTGTGTTGGCATTGAAAGGAGATACAGTCAGTCATTAGCTTGGATTTTAAGGATCTGTTGTTTAAGGACAGTATTACAATAACTTTCTGTGAGCCATTATTTCCTGGGGAAATTGGAAGAAGTTTATCCTAATCAAAAGATCTAATATGCTAGGAGATTAAGCTGCTAAATATATATAAGATGATGAAGCATTTGCACTGTGTACTAGAAAGGAAAGCCAGACATTATATTCTGCATTTCGTTATTAGCATAAGGAGTATGCTGGACAGGAGTTCATCCCAACAATGCTTGCTAGGATCATGTAAATAATTTTATTCTGCTTTGCAGTCTGTTTTGCTTATTTATCACAGATGCTTAGGAACTATTTTAGACTTGAAGATTCTCATAAGTGCTTGGAAAGCTTTTCTCAATGCATTTAATATTTCCCATACTTTATATGTGTTTTTCTCTATGTTTAGATAAATATTCCTTACTTAGTGACACTGCAGCACTTCCCTTTTAGTGAATGAAAATACCTGATATTTTCTTTGAGTCTCTTTTTTCAGAATTTCATTTTACATAGTCCATATCTTTATCACTGCAAATTTGATTCTTTCTGTAAATATTTAGTGGTATAGTTTTCATTCACTGAACAACTGGAGTACATATATAACTCTTCAAGTGGACTTAATTCTGACTATTTGTGTGTTCAAAATCAGGCATATTTAAATCAAGTACTGTGGTGGGTACTTAGCTGATTCTTCTCCTTAGGTACTTCCCAAGATTCAGAATGAAGCTCAGTCTGGGTAAGGTAGGAGTTACTTCTTCCTCACAATGAGACAGAGCTATGAGGATTTAATCTGATGCAGGGAAATGACCCTAATCCAACAATAACTTTGAAGGTTTTGTGATTTTTAATGTTATTTAAAGTAACATTTAAAATACATTGCCATGTTCAAGACTGGGTAAAAGGAATGTTTTGTCTGCTATTACACCTTAGGTTACCAGGTGGCAGCATTGTTGTAATAGTAAACTATTTTCTAGTATTTTCTATATTATATTACATTACATTGTATTGCATTATAATATGTTATATTATATTAATTATATTATTTGACTACTTCTAATAAGAAAACTGCTACACAAATTAAATATGTAACTTCAATGTCTACACTGACCCAAAGCAGATGTGTAGTGGATTGTGATAACTAATTTGCAGTGCCCAGCAACATTTGATAATTGTTTAGAAAGTGTGTAAGTCCTTTATTCAAATTAAATTGATGTACCAGAACAGAAAAGCAACATGTAATAAATGTCTCAGGGCCACTTAGAAAGTGAGTGAGAGAGAAAATTCTTCCTTGTCAGAAGAATTACTCTGATATTATTGTTCTGTTCTTCAGACAGTGACTTCGACCATGTAATTCAAAATCAAGTTCAAAAATGACAGAAATTGGTGGCCTGGAGTGACAGGCTGTGTGATTTTGGATAGTTGCACTATGGCTTATGCAGAGAAACCCAATGATTTATTATTTATAGCCAAAGTTAACAGCACCTCCTTCTAACAAGACTATCCAAGACTTCTTATTAAAAGGCTGTGTAGTGTATTTAGGTGCTTGTGACTCTGCCCAAATGTAGCTATCCAGGCAGAAAGTCTATATATTACTTTTCTATTTTGGGCTTCTTTCCCTGGTAGTTTCTGTCGTGCCATTTAATTTCTTGTCTCTCTTTCTGTTTATTTGCTTCTCTGGCTCTTTGTTTTGTTTCATGAAAAGCCAGCTCCTCGGTGGTCTGGCAGTTTCTGAGGGAGGGCAGGGCAGTAAAATTGCCTCTGGCTGGCTGCAGATTTACTGGTGTGAATGGTGGGGTGGCTGGGGCGGCTCAGGGCAGAGCACAGGCTCAGCAGGGCCATCCACTGACGTGCTGATAGAATCATAGAATATCCTGGGCTGGAAGGGATCCACGAGGATCATCAAGTCCAGGTCCTGACTGTGCACAGGACAGCCCCAAGACTCACACCACGTGCCTGAGAGCGTTGTCCAAATGCTTCCTGAACTCTGTCAGGTTCCTGCTGTAATCACATTCCTGGGGTTTCTGTTCTAGTGCCCATCCACCCTCTGGGTGAAGAATCTGTTCCCAATATCCAACCCAATCCTCACAGTTTCCTTTGAGCTTTTGAATCACAGAGTGCTGGTGTGTACAGTGCAAAACCACTTGGCCTTACTGGCAGAACTTGAGTTTACAAGGACTTAGGAGATTTGGGTAATGCTGGTCCTGCTTATTTGAGCTTTCCTCTGCACAACTGTTTTGTGTCCCTACCCTTTGCACTCCATATTTGAGTTCTTTCTGTATATTTGACAGCAGCTTTAATTTCAGGGATGTTCTTTTAACTGGCTTCGTGATAAACAACCTGAGTTGCTGCATATTCTCGACTACAGGGGAAAAATGTGGTCTGCATATGCTCAGTGAGAACTTTCTACATTTTATCCTCTGAAGAAATTTTGTTTGTGTCAATGAGGTTCAGTGCAGGGGTCAGCAGAATTTTCTATACATTTATCTCTGGGCTAATGTGAGACTTGGACTTAATCCACACACTTGATCTAAAAGCAAACAGCCTTTGTGTTCCTGTGCTCCAAACATTATCTCCCTCAGGCACGTCAAAATAAAAAGGAGAACTGGCAGGGTTGGGGGGCAAATAGTTGGAACTTCAGAGAGGGAAGGGATGGCAGGAAGTTCAGTGGGAGAAGGAAATAAAAATATGTGATTGAAGGGCATGGATGTGGGGAAGAAAATTGATTTTTCTAGGATTAAGGGGGGGATTTGAAATAGGTTTTCAAAGGACAAGAATATTAGATGAGAAGCTGGGATAGAAATGAGGCAGAGGGAAGAGAACTGGTGATAAGACTGAAACTGTAAGAGGATGTGGCATGGGAAAACCATAAATGGCTGAACAAATACATTGGAACTGAGAACCATTCACACAAAGAGAAGCAAACTGGAGGCATATATGAGAAAAGTTGGCCTGAGAGGAAGCAATAAACTAGCTGGACAAAAGTTGAAAATGGACATTGAGAATAAAGCAGTTGGAATCTGCTAAATATGCAGGCATCTACCAGCTGAGTCTAGACACAGAGAAAAGCTGAACCAAGAGCTGAGAATTGATAGCTCAGGCTGGCAGAGAAAGGAAAGTACAGTGTGGGCGAGTGGGAAGAAATGGAAGAGGGAATGTCTTAAGAAGAAATCTAAAATTATATTTCTGAAAGCAGACACCCAAAACTCAGACACTTAGGTAAATCTAAAAGAACCCAAACTGATTTGTATAAGCAAATGCCCAGCTCAGCACCCAAACATTCTTCACTTTGCATAAGGCAGAGGAATCGAAGCATTCTGCACAAGGGCACCAGTGCTCAAAGGGCTTCTTATGCCTACAGCACTGCTGCTCCACTGCTGGGGCCTTAAAACAGAAGCTCAGAGGGAGCCCTTAAGGCACAGAAACTGCATTCCTTCCTACCACAAAGCCGCTTCCCCAATCCTTTGCATAACCTTGGTCTCCCCAATACCTCCTCCCACCCTTCTTTCTCTTCCACCACCTCCTGCTAACCTTATCTGCTCTACCACATCCTCATTCCCCTCCTGTCCATAGACTGCTCTGCTCATTTCTCACGTACTCCTTTGGCTCCCCAATAGCAAAAAGTAACACTGGGGGGAACTAAAGGCATGAAGAAGGAGGATGTGGCTGGATGAGTGGAGAGAATGGAAAGAAACACAAAATGGAAAGAAAGTTACCCTGAAAAATCTGATCTAATAAGCCTGCTTCGAGTAGGGGGTTGGATGGGGTGACCTCCAAATGTCCCTTCCAACCCAGGCTGCTCTGTGATCCTGTGTGATGATGTGAGGTGTTCAGCTAAGGTGGACACAGATGAGTTATGAGTGAGGAAATGAGAAAGACTATCCCAGCCTACTGCTGTTTTTGTGTTCTTTGGAAAAAGTTCACATTCCCCAGCTCTTGGAATAGGACTCTGATTATTTGGTTTATATAAAGACCTCTCTAATAGCACAGGCTCAGCTGAGCCAACCGAATTGCAAAGTGCAAATTTGTTAGAGAAGGAAGGTGAAACTTGGTGAAGTTTTTGCTATTGTCACAGCTGCTTTGAAGAGCAAGCTCTTCATCTACTTGACTGTAATATATTAGTGGGTTCATCACAAGCACTCCATTTTTAGTGTTTTAGGTATATGGGCATGCAAAACTATGTAAGTCTGATTTGAATATTTCTTAGAAGAAGGAAAGGTGGTGAGATAGCAAGGTAACACACAAAATAAATTAGAAATAAATGCAAATTCTTGGAACTGGTACCACAGTCTGTGCCATTTCATACTCTTTTCTATTTGTAATCCATAAATTTTAAAAACACAAGTGTGGGATTTCCATGCTGTTCTGGGCATTCTCAAAGAAAAATTGCTTATTGTGTTGTCATCAGTAATAAACTCTTTACTATGAGTTTACAATGTGCAGCTAGAGTACAAGGAAAATTTTGAGCAACAATATAAATAGACTGGATTGAATTGTCACGTGATATATGTGCTAGAATTGAACTGTCATGTGATATATGTACTAGTTATGAAACTGGCACCATAGTTTGAATTAAACTTGATGATTATGAAGTGAATTTTGTTGTGTGGAGATTCAGATGGGGAAGGAAAAAAAATAGAGAGAAATGGAAGAAAGGCAAAGAGATTAAGTAATACAAATGGAAAAACAAAAACAAACTAAGGCAAAAAGCTTACTGAGGGAAAGAAACCTGGCAACGCACAGAGCCTAAGCCCTGTTGTATTCAGAAGTGAAGACAAACACAATTATAAGACTCTGTCAGTGCATGAATCTTGAAACAAGGGTATTGAGATGCAATTTCATGAAGGAGGAGACAAAAAACTTCCAGCAGATATAGTAGGATGTGTGCGTATGTATTTTTCAGGAAATTTGAAGGATTCAATAAATGTGGGCTTTCAGGCAAAAATAAATAATATCACTTTTAAATGCAGTTCTGTCTAATGTAAGTGAGTAGCAGCTTACATCTAGAAATGTCTAAAACTCTCTTTGACTGAGGAGAATTTAAAAATATATGCTACCACTGCAAATTATATCAGTATAGCCAGTGCAATCTCTCTACATTTGAAGCCTCTGATGTACAGCTAGAGGTAGTCTACAATGTTGTAGGAGCAGCTCAGTATTTTGAATTTAGCTCACTGATAATCTTTCCACAGGAATTGATTAGGAACCACTCAGCAGCTAATAAAGCTGTTTATAAAGCAGGCTGCAAAGGGCCAAATATAAATTGAATATCCAGCTCTAGTACAAATACTTGCTTTGAAAGAGGATTGATGATCTCTAACAGCACTGGGCTGCAAAATGTTCCAAAGAACTTGTGCAAATCATGGGTCATCTCTCCAAACAATGACCCCCTTGGCCTTTTCTGAGCACGTCTGCCTGTCTAGCACTTGGCCACCTTGAGAGAAAATGGAGTGCTTGCTCCTCTGTAATTTTGCAGAACCTGTGATTTAGTCATATTCATCTTGTATTTTTGTCTAAAGCGGCCGAAGAGCTTCTGCTTGCATGTGCAGCTGAATGGTGATAATTCAGCTTGATTAGACAGCCTGGTGTCCTGAGCAGTGGGATTGTATGGCAGACAAACAGTGCTCTGGCACAGAAGCATCATCATTTGGTCTCCTTTACAGCTGCAACACATGATTATTCACTCTTTATGCCACAGATGAAAAACCTAACCAGAAACAGATGGGGAGCGAATATTTTTAGAAACAGTATTTCAAAGCATTAACAAGAGGAAGAGAAAAAGTTTTCAGCTTTGGAGATAAAATTTTAAACCTTCTTGTTAAAGTATATCCAATATTACTTTTTAAAATGTTTTATTTATTAATAATACTGTCACCCCCCAATATTTTTTTCAGAATCTTCTATGCCCATGTTTCTTGTGGTCAAAACCAGTGTAAAATGCAAATTCTTTAATTCAAGTATGAGTAGCTGCTCTAAATTAACATTTTATAATAATGCACAGCACTCAAATAGCTCATTTAACGGTTCTTGTTGTTTCTGTTTGAATGCTTATTTTAATTTTGTATTATTTCTCCAGCACCTAATTGGATTTTATGCAAGACTTGCTAGGGAAATGGAAAAGTAGGTCTCATAGATCTTAGAAAGCTTTTTGGTAAGCTTTAACTGGCTTTTGTGATATCCTAAGCATCTCCACAATTAACTTACCAGTTGGCTCTTTTCAGTTATCATAATTTTCCTGCAAGAGGAAATGAACCTTCTCCCCCAAATTACAGTGTCAGAGAAGGATCAGTTCTGCTTTTGAAGCTGTGTTTGTGATAAATATATTTTTATGAAGAGAGGAATTATTACTCTAGTTTTCTTGAATATCAAGTCTGCAAGCCTGATGAGTGAAAATGTCTTTAATCTCTTTTTAATTCCAGGCCAGCAGTGGAGAGTCATCATCAGTACCAAGCAGAGAAGTCCTGAGTTTCTAGCTCAGTGAGAAGGAGCCTTAACTGTGGCAGTGTTGGGTGCTTTTCTAGTCTTCTGAGAGCTGCCTCCAACATCTTCAGCTTCCATCCTAAAACTTCAATATGGGTGCAGACGGAGTTATCCAAGTCTAATTTAGTGAGTACTAAATTATTTCCTATAGGAAGTAAATCCTTCCAGTACAATTTTAGAAACAAAATGTCTTCTTAATTTATTTTATAGCTTTGACTTATCCTAAACCTAAGTGAATGAAAAAATTTGACATGATCCTCAAAGCACAGTAGTTAAAAGCTGGATTACAAGATTTTTAGAAGCATGAAAGATAACTCTCTGCTAATTTTTGGCACTGGCTGGTATATTTATCATGTTCCTGAACTGGAAAGAAGAATTGGGAAGTAGAATTCTGTGATTTTTTTTAACCAGGAGCTTCTTTCTCTTTGGCTCCAAAGAGACACTGTAGGCCTCTGATGTTACCAGATTTTTCACTTCCACAGTGAGATTGTTAGTGCAGATAACACTGACTATGTTTAGATTTAATTTTGAGAACTCAGGTTTGTAAGAAGCTCATCACTTTCAACTGTTTCTGGTTTCAGTGAGGAGCAAGCTCTGAAAAATTTCAAATTATTTAGTGATATTTGGTATCTTGTACTGCATTTGAATATTGTTAAAAAACCCCCTTCTCTTCATTCTTGATCTGGCTCATTTCACCTCCTCTATTTTGGGAAAGTCACGATGATATTTCCTGATTTTTGAGTGATTGAAATAACTGAAGTTGGATTTAATTTCTGTGTTTAGATGTACTGGGTAAATTTACCATGGTGTCTCAGGTATTCAATTATCATTTATTTTGCATTTTGAGTGTTATCTGTACAGTGCAGTTGTTATTAGTTACTACTAATTGTTTCACAGTAGGGATCGAAATCCACAGTTGAGATCTTGAAACTCTTTTGTACTGGAATTCTGCAAAGACATAATTAAATACAACTTATTTCCAAGAAAGATTCATAAGCTAGAATCACTATGTGGGAAAGCAAGATGAAAGAACAGGAGGAGGAAAATAAGTGAAAGCACAGAAGAACCTGATTAATTATTATATTCTCAGCAGGATGGAGGTATAAATGCAATTCTTGGTGTACATGATCAGAAAATGTTCAACTGGCAGGGTTTTGTTTGCACAGGAAAAAATAGTGAGAAATATATACATATATGTATTTTTAAGTTTCCTTCAGTACTGTAGTCCCTTTCACAGTAATGTATTTCACTTCTGACATTTGTTACTGTGTTTGACACCACTGGTGATGTTTCCAGGAAAATTAAAAGGTAGCTACAGCTGGATAAGGCCCTATAACCCAGCGCACCTTTTGTTCAGACACCACACAGCAGCTGCAGCTGCATAACCAAATGCATGACATTTGTGAAGTAATCATTTATTATGCAAACATCAAAACTTCATTACATCTACCTTTATTAAATATGTACATGTTATTACTATTTAAAAGAACGAGTATCATTCCAAGACCTGCAAACTTCTCTCTAGCTCTGAGAGCTGCGGCAGAGCCTGTATTAATGCTAGTTTAAAAGCTGGAAGCTGACGCGGTGTCACTGTGACTGACACAGCGCCACCTCTGGAGGCAAAACTTCATCGGCTGTATTCTTTAGTTACCATACAATCAAAAAAAAAAAAAAA